>VOMN01098680.1:0-24812 GCA_014899125.1 Orchestia grillus | reverse complement strand
ACTCACGCAGGGCGTCAGCGAACTGCTGGTACTCCTCAGGAGGCACCTCACGCAGGGACGGACATGGAGGAGGCTGAGACATGCTTGTGGTTGAAGTGAACTTTCTTTCGTAAGGGCGATTGGCAGAAAGTAATCCAAGAACCGAGTTAAAGTTTGGCGGCACGTTCGCAAATATATATTTTCTGTACAGTATGCTCATTACTCACACGCGTATAGATCATACAAAAATAAAGATGCGCAAGTGCGAATAGTGTTCATTTGGCAAATATAAAGTTAAATAAAGATTTTCAAACTATATCTGAATGCATGAAAATTAAATACTCAATAGTGCAGTTTCGATACAAGTACACAAACTACGGTGGAGTCATGATAACACACGTGCTTGAAATCTCATTAATTTGGTACAGGCTGGTCGGAAGTAGAGCAAGACCTACGCGACTCCCAACCTTCACGCTTCAAGATACACTGCCGACTGCTGTGGGTGACCTTGACGAGTTAGTTTGGTGGCTTTGCGCGACACCGACAAGGCTGTCGATAATTAAAAAAGGCTTAGCCAAACAACCCAAACTGAACTTTTACAATACCCAGATTGTGCATTGAATACGAAGATTATGCGGCATGTTAACAATACAACAACAAATGTGCATCGTATTTAATTATTTTGATGTAAGGGTTTATAAAGTAGTACTTATTAATTATTTTTGTTCACGTATGGGCTCTCCGTTTCATAATAGACTCTGTGACATGAAGCCTTCAGTGAAGTGTTGTCCTATCATTTTAATTTAGCTAACTCATTATTCTCGACTTGTATCTTCTTTCCCCGCTGCCGTCTTGTACATTTAATGATTCCCGCATTCGGGTAGCAGTTTGCACACCTTCCGAAACAAATTTTTTTCGTATAAATTATTCGTCATTTTTGTTTGTCACCCAAATTTTCATTTACTAAATTTTTTTTTAATTAATGTTTCCTCGTTAAAAGCGTTGCGGTCTTGGCTGAGCCGAGCAAGCCTCATCCATTTTATAGCTAATTTACTTGTAATTTTAGACAAGAAATGCCTCGCGTGCATTGCCGTCCAGTCGTCGACGTGGGAAAAAGAAACAATCTGATCAACAAAGTTATCCAAGGATATCAAGAGCTCAGCCTTCTCCTTCTCTGATGGAGATCGTTGACGAAAAATTGAGGGCTTTTTATTGTTGTGTTAGCGTCTCTAAGATTCACGTGTTTTTTTCTGACATGCGTGTAAAAATAGTATGATTTACAGGCATTTCGGAAGATGCACTGCAACACTCGCAATGACTAACAACTGTTAGATTTTGTCCCTTTCTGACCGATCTTTCGAATCGGAGTTGTCAATCCCTTTTATCTTCGAAAAATAGTGTGTACCCTTTGAATTCTTTGAGATAAATTTTTTCGACACATTGTTATTTACTGATCACTTATTTGAAACAAAAAGGTCAAGATATTAAGAGAACGTCAAATTTATTCTCGTGTTTTTCTATACGCGCAATAATTCAGAGTCGGTTGGCTTAATTACTTAGTTGATCTTTCCATCCTCCTTATCAGGATTTCATAGAAGATATTATTGTAAGCCACGCTGATATGCGGCAGCTTCGTAGATAAAATACTGATTATCGTATCGTAAATAGATATATCCTAAAGGAAATTAAATGTTTTGTTGGATTCAATACGATAGGACCCTATTTTGGTTACCATAGTTTGGTTATGAATAAATTTAAAATAAAAGGTTGATTTAAAATAAAAGTATGAGGTATATTTGCGACCCCAACTACGCCTTCACTGGGTAATTTCCATTTTATAAACCCTTGAATGGTAAAAATGAGGCAAAAATGCGAGGGTGTGAAAAACATAAATACCACTTCACAAATACAAATGTGACTGTCATGTGAGGTATGTTGTGCTCCAGCTTCAATATTTAATCGCAAAAATGTGTATTTCTCTCTGTAGTATTGCAATGTGAATTGTATTCCGAATTAAGAACTGGAACACAACCCCCACTCACCTGGTACGAGTGCGGAACACNACCTGGTACGAGTACAGAACACAACCCCCACTCACCTGGTACTCCTCAGCAGGCACCACACACACAAACGGAGTTACAGATTCGGAAATGCTACTGCGATTATTTTTAGATGACGTATGTTTACTATTATTGTATGATTGTGTGTAGTATTAGAAGCGTCAACTACGAAAGTAAAAGTCAAGTAAACCAACTGAAGTTACTTTCGTAGCTTGCAACCTTCACGAAGTGTGTATAGAGTCAGTAGCCAATCATGGTTAAATTGAAAATTTCTCTTACATAAAAATTGAAAGAAATTCTTGCTCATTGGAATTCAGATGTATGATAATTTTTAAAGAAAGAGCAAAACTCGAGTAATTTCAGTTATTTATATTTTCAATATTTATTTTTGAAATTTTCTATCTTAAACAACGTTCAAGAATATCATCTTGAACTAGAATGAAATTCAATTTTGTTCAACCGATAGAAGTCAGGTTGGTTTCTCAGCAAAAAAAATTTTTGCCCTTCGTATAGACTGCTCGTCGAAATCATCCACATTACCTAAACGTTGAATGTTTATCTGGTACCTTTTAAACTTGCTTTTAAAAATCATACTAATTCGAATGATAATTATTTCATAGAGTCTTCTAAAATAGCAATTAGACCTAAACGCAACAAAACCGCGAAACGCTACGTAAACGTTGCTCAACATGCCTATTCATCTCTCAACAAATCGAAGAGATCTGCAGCATCGCGCGTCACCGTTCTACCAGTTTCAACTCTTCGCAAATTTTCCTTCCCCAATCTCATAAATATTTCTTCCGATGCCTCCCTGGAGCTGCGATGGTTGTTTCCTTTATAGACTAGTCGGTCTGAATAACTTCACCTCCCAATTCTGACATCTCTCATCAAAACAGGATCTCGGACGATAAACGTTGCTTGTTATAGTTAGACAAATAGTAGTTTTATTAAAATGATATGTCACTATTGGAATGTTTTAAAAAGCTATAAACTAGATCAAGAGAGTTAGAGAATGAAAGCAACTCCTAGGTCAGTAAAATTATATGAACTCTGAAGCTGTCTTTCTCTTTTGAATAATGTAGAACCAAGTAAACTTTGACGAAAACACTGAAATTTTCACCAGTGTATCTTTAAATTAAAATAGATGTAATTTATGTGTTACGAATTACTGCTAACTTCCTACACTGTCACGCAGACAACATCTTTTCAAGAAAATATAGACTAACGTTACTTTTCATCAGACAACTGTGTGATCCAACGCAGAAAGAACTGCAAAGGAAAATCAACAACAATTTAATCGAGAATAACTTTTATTCACCATTCATAGCTATATGAATACGTAGTCCATAGTACGGATGTTATTTTACGGTGCTCCACGAATAAATAATGTTCTGCGCAGTAACACTAAAGTACAGTGGGTTAGCAACCGATTCCAACGCATGGAGCTACAAACACAGACTTCATGTAAATGTCATCAGGCAGATTTTGAAGGGCTTAACTTCTGGCTTGCTCATAACTTCCTGTAGAGCGATTGGTTGCTAATTCATAATTCCATAAAGAACAATGTTTTACCCACGCTGGTATGCACATGATTTTGCCAAAGAAACGACTAATTTGTCATTTGGGTCTCATTCCATTTTTTCGTAGATTCAGAATATTCTATCAGAAAGTTCGAGAAGCTGGGTACACTGTCAAAGTCGAATTTTTTTGGAAAATAGAACGGAATTGCCGCATTAGAGTAATGTGTGAAGCCTATACCCTTGTGCATTTTCTGGGACAACTTATAGTCGAAGTCAATAATGACGGAGACAGGTAGACCATCACTAAACACCTTGTGGGCCATCTTCAGCGAGACGGCGCTGGCCAGACCTTTTCTGCGGTGGGCATCTTTGGTGTAAGTCATGCCCATGTCCGAGCCGTGTTTGTACACCGAGTAGGCGACCAGCTCGTCTTCCTGTCCGATATTGTTTGCATTTTCCTTGCAAGCCCCGTTCGGATGCTTGCTGTAGAAAACCGCGGCCGATGGAAGCTTGTCGAGGAAGTGTGACATCCCTTTGATGGTTTCCGTGAACCCACCGATCCATCGTCCATGAATGTCTTCCGCGTATCTTCCGTCCAGAGTTCCAAAGTGATAGCCTTCTGGGAGCCTGCGTTTGTAGAACAGAGTGAAACTTTCATTCGTATAGTAAGCAAGGTACAAATTGTGCGCGTACGATTAAAAACGCTTTTGTAATTTCATTCCTGTGTTTTGAACCCTATGTCGACCGAAAAGGAAATAAAAAAGCAAGATATATAAAAAAGCCCCCCCCCCGGACAACGTTCGAGTTTGATCGAACTCCAAACGATGTGCCCACCCCCTCTCCAAGGAAAGCATTAATTCTCTTATCCGTCTATGGGCATAATCTTTAGTTTTATATGTATATGTATCTCATATTTATATATACATATAAATGTATATGTTATTATTATTCTTCACCTAGCTGTCAGATAACCGCGTACTCTGTTATGAAACTCCAAGTGATATTTTCATTCCCACTCACTTTGTTCTCAAATTCAACTCGTCTTTTTTGACCTAACGAACTAAAGTTTGCCATAAATCCCTCATACAATTTTGTCCTGACATTTCACAGTAAACTTAAAATACGTCTCACCTCGGCACGGGTGGAGCATTGTCTGGAGTTAGGGTCATGATCCTGACAGGAATCGACGTGAAAAGGTGCAGCTCTCCGTCTGACAGTTTCAACATGATACCATCCATCTGTGTACAAACATGTTCTACAAACACATGTTCTACCCTTAGTATTGTTGAAAATTTTCAACAGCAGTTTAACGTACGTAAGTCAACATCAAGAAACATTTCGAGCTGCAATTAGTGGAGGCAATTTCTATGATATCAGCAAACTGGACAAGAAAAAATAACGTTCGCTTGAAACTATCATTCAACTGCACACTTAGTAATATTTCAAGACTCCAGCCAAGACAGTCTATTTACTGACAAAAGCTTCATGAAACTCACTTTGGGTTGAAGGTGCAAAGGCATTTGGCGAACCATTACGGGCATGTTCCAGGTGACAGTTGGCAGGGTTCGAAGCAGCTGGTACACGTCATCGTCAGACAAGTGGTGTTCATTCCAGTGAATCGAAAATGAAGCTATTTCCTTCTGCAAGACAAGATCGAAGAAACAGTTGGGAGAAGCTTCTAAGAACTGACGTCAAACAGGTGGGGGACAATCTCAATCTTCACTATTTCTAAGTTTAATCCATACATTAGTGCTTGAAATATCACTGTCTGTCATAAAACGCAGCCTTGTATTTGAATGGAAAAGAAATACGCTAACATACAGGGTGATCAAACGAAGGGTGGGCCAAAATTTATGTTCAATAATTTAAATGTTCAAAATACCCACCTTTAGCCGTCACTACTCATTTCAACCTATCAGTAACCTCACTACATGTTGCATGGAGAGTTTCTGGTAAGACATCTTCCTAGTATTACATAAGTTTAACCTTGAGAGCATCAAAATTTTCATGATTGAATGAACAGTTTTTCTCTCAAGAATGCTCCACACACTGAAGTCCAAGGCGCTTAAATCTAGCGAAAAAGGCCACAACTCCTTGGACCAGACATCACTCACATTGTTCCTACACAAATTTTCAACAGGCTGGGCCGTATGGGAAGTGGCTCCTTTCTCTTGAAAAGTATTTCCTGATTCACCAAATGCTGTGCGGATCCAAGGAATTCAATTGTTCTTCCATAAGTTTAGATTTTTGTGCTGGTTTTTCTTTACCCATTCTTCGATGAATATAAGCGGAGTTTTCTGCCCTGTCGAGGTCACACCACTCCAAACCATCACAGAAGCTGTTTTTTTGGCAGTGGAAGGACAGATGCATTTTCACAGGGATCGCTTGCTCGTAAACGGTCATTTGGTCCTTTTCGATTGATCGCTTACTCAGTGAATATTTTTTTGTCGTCCACAACACCGGAGACTGTGTGACATCTCTCAGCTTTTCAAGAAGAAGCTTTGCTCGACGTAACCTTTTAGATTTTGTGTGTTCAGACAGCAGTTGAGCTTTACTCTTCTTATAGGCTGATAGTTTTAAATCCATCTTCAGTACATTTCGCACGGTACGATAGCTCATAGAGGCGACTGAAGCGAATTTCCTAACGCTTCTCCTTGGGCCCCTCAAAATTTTTCTCTCGTGTTTTTAATCTGTTGGGGTATTCTAACTGACCGATTTGGAGTATTTCTTGCTCTTGGTAACTTTGATCCTGTATCTTTTAAGGCGTTCCAAGACCTCTGGGCCCTATACCTGATCGCACGAAGCCTGAGAAGTCTGAAAATTTTCCCCGGTTTCTTTCCTGTCTAATACAGTTCACTAATACCCTCGTAAACTTTGCTATTGATTTCTAATATAATTAATAAAGTCCTGAAAAGACCATTTATTATCATACATAACACTAAGATAAAATTTAGTTAATATTCCCCCCACAAAATTCTGTTTAATGCGATGTATAAAAATTTTCAAAAAATGTCTACACCTCGGTTTCTCCCCGTCCTAATAAACTCAGAGCCATCAGCTACGTTAAAAGTGAGTTAGTAGAACATAAAATGCATGAACCGAGGTAGGAATTGCACTAGGTACATACCTCAGAGGCAACAGGTGAGATGATGGCCAGGTGGTGACGGTGGGTGGTGTCCGCTGGGGCGCAGAGGCGGGCCCCCAAAACGTCGAAGTGGCCGTACCTGAGGTGCCCTCGCAGCATCGCCTCGATCTGTCGGAACAAATTTTTATTGTCTAGTTCAAGATTGGGCAGTTTGTCGTTAGATGCAACACATAAAAGAATTACATAAAAGACTGATACAAACATGTTGAAAATTTAAAAGACTGAATTAAGACGTTGGGAAAAGACGTTGGGAAGACATTCAGCAAAAGACTGAATTTAAAAGACATTGTTTTATCATAAGAGCTACTTTGGTAAATGATTACTACTTGTTCGCACGAGCAATCATTTCCAATTTGAATTGATAAAAGTACAGTATAGTTCCGGTATTAAAAAATTTCCATCGAAATAAGTATTATTTGAATTGATAAGCTGTTCTTCATACATTAATTATTAATTACTTTTGAGTTTCAAGGATAAGGAGATTTTTATCCGACCAGTGGTAGTATCTGTATTATTATATTTCTCACTGAATTATCTAATTTATTCTGAATAGTTTTTATTATCACACTCACCTGGTACGAGTACGGAACACAACCCCCACTCACCTGGTACGAGTGCGGAACACAACCCCCACTCACCTGGTACGAGTGCGGATGAAACTCACGCAGGGCGTCAGCGAACTGCTGGTACTCCTCAGGAGGCACAACAGTAAGAGACATCGCAGAGGGCGGCTTCAATATACTCGTAGTCGGTGAAAAATCGACAGAATTATCTTTATTTTCCTTTGATAAAACTCTTCAATTGGTGCCAGCGGCTGAAATATCTTGTTGTAATAGATCAAGTATGCAAGTTCAATGTTATCCCCTGTGGGTAGTTTGGTGAAGATTAGGAAAGTTTTTAATCGACCATTCCTCTAAATATTGTGCTAATTTTATATAAAACACCGACAATAAATACCATAAATGCAGGGGTAGCATGCCGAGATTTCGACTCCATATTTAGAGCTGCAAAATCTAACGTTTGGTAACAATCATGGGACAATGTCCATGAAAACAAATTACGGATAATAATGGCAAATGAACCATGTTCATTTATATTCATACCAATCTCAATACCCTGTTGTGAAGCCATTATTTCTCATAACTGTCTCAAGACGTTTGCCGTAGTTCACTGCAAGGTTCTGGCAAACATCAGCAAAAATTTTGGACCACTCGTCTTTTACACTTTCCACCAACTCTTCAAGAATCTTAGGTATCCTGGCATTGACATTTACGGTTTTACTGTCTGCAAGTAAAACCGTCAAAACTGCAAATGAAGTAAGACCTACGTACATGGTAGTACATTTCAGAAATAAAACTTCAGGACCTATAACTCCAATGAGCACAACTTTGGCTAAAATTTCACTGAGGGCTCGAATCAAAGTTCTCACCGTCCTCGCGGATACGTGAACTTCCCACGGTCAAGTACTAGTGCAGTGGATCAAAAATGAAAGAAGTTTACACCTCCCACTGTATTGTGATTCCGTGCTATTCGATAAATTCGATGACGAGAGCTATTCTCGCTGACATTTGAAATTAAGACATGAGCGTTCTTTCGAACTCACAATTGCTCCAAAACTAAAGAGGTTTTTACGCCTGCTCGCCCTCCTAACGTATTGGAAGCCATATAAGTTCCTGTGACTGAATTGGCTTATTCATTGATTTATAAATCAGTGGGTCAACTGTTTCCAGTAAATCGTTATCAAAGGCGTCAACCCTCTGAATAGAATTTGTAACGGTTTTAATGATCCGTTCTACGAAAAAGTTCACATTAGAGAGAATAAAATTGCAACAGTACAGGCAAACATCACTTTGCATGGAATTTACCTACAAAATTATCTCTCGCATGAAGCTACAAATAATTTTTCTGCTTTGTTGCTCTACCATAAGAAATTTCGAGCTCACGTTAAGAGGCTTTAGACTTTACTGTAAGAGGCCCCGGTCATCGTTGTTAGAAACTTGGAGATTAATGTAAGAGACTTTGGACAGGAGTACCTCATACAGGGCATCCTAGTTGGACCTGACAACAGTGAATGGGACGGGTACAGCGTTACCTGACGACAGTAAATGGGACGGGTACAGCGTTACCTGACGACAGTAAATGGGACGGGTACAACGTTCAGGCGACCCTGTCTCAAGCAACTTCAAGGCTCAACTGAAATGGCCTTCGAAACTGGTCTTATCGATACCAGTGCTCTGGCAGTGCGTCTCAAGGCCAGCAGACACAGCCCTTTCAACTGTAGTTAAGGGGTCTAATACTTGAATCAAATTCCACTGTAATCTTTAATACAGCAACTATGCATCGATACCTTTAAATTAATTTTGACTAAACTGTGTACACTGCGCTTAAATGAACTGGAAAAATACTCGTTAAGTACACTAGATACAGAGCATCGTACGAGTGCTTTTATGTAGATACCGGTTACGTAAAATGTCACCTGATCAGTCTTTTACCTCGTCTGGTATTCTACAGCAGATGTTATTTTAGTACCTCCGTGCCACCTGCCATTAACTAAAGGCAAGAGCTTTGTTGAGCCAAATTTATCGACGACCGAAGATTGAGTTGTGTAGATCAGAATACAGAAAGTTAGAACGCTTTTAATAATTGATCTGAACACGGAGCATTGGATGCAAATACAGAACTGAATATAAAGCATGGGATGCCCTTAGATTATGAAACTGAAAGGGAACAAAATTGAGTGTCGTTCTTAGAAAGCTGAAAAAATGTACATGATAGGCTAAACCAATGCATGAAATTGTCATCCTGCGTCCAACTTGTTGTTATTCGTTTATAGCTCTAAATTACGCAGAGTAAAAATTTCATAAAATTAAATAAGCATTTTGAGTTATATATACTTTAAATAGATTGTGACATCAGCGATAACATACATACACGAGAAATTATCACATTCTGCCTTCCTTTGTCACTATGGTGAGAGAACTGTAATAAATCAGTAGAGTGTTATATGGAGACACTTTTTTATGGCTGTTTTTGCCTTCTTAAAAGCTGTTTTATGAGGATAAATGAATATCAGAAAATTGTAAAACGTGCGATGCGTACAAAGCAAGTAAGCCAGCGCTCAATTCTACCGGCAAATATGTCACAAAACAATGTTGACATGTACTAAACCTAAACGAAAATGAAAACAAATTGAACAGTTTTTCTCAATTATTAATTACATCATCATGTGAGTTTCTTTCCACTTTTTCACACTCTCGGGGAGCAAGATCTCAAAATTTTCGGCGCACGACAGGCTACTCAAGTCAATCTTTCTGGGAAAGTAAAACGGGATGGCTGACTTCGTGTAGAGCTGGAAACCCATGCTTAAATGCATTTTTATGGACACTTCGTGGTCATAATCAATCAGGACGAACGCAGGCAACTCATCCTGGAGTACCTTTTGGGCCAACTGCAGGGTGGCCGCTCTAGCCAGTCCTTTTCGACGATGATTTTCTTTTGTGTACGTCATACCCAAGTCAGCACCGTGTTTGTACACCGAGTACGAGACCAGCTCGTCCTCCTGTTCACTGTCTTGTGTGCTTGAGTTCGAGTCTCGGTTGGGTTTCCCTTTATGAAAAACTGCAACAGAAGGCAACTTTTCCAAAAACTTGGACATTCCCTCCAATGTCTCGGAGGGAGAGCCGATCCAACGACCGAACAGTTCCTCACCGTGGCTTCCGTCGAGTGTTCCGAAATAATATCCCTGAGGAAGCCTGTCCAGGAAATAAATAAGCTATGTTACTTTTTCCTTGAAAAAAATGCTTCAGATTTGCTTCACAGGAAACAGATCTACTTACAGAATTAAAATTAACTCGAATTCTAATAGAACGCCGCGGATGACGTATGTAATTCATATTTAATGGAATAGAACCTTTATTAATTCCAACACGTTTTACCGTTGGGTTTTCAATGCCTTACAACTACTGGCGTGATGAGGGATGTGAGAAAAAAATGTGTGGCTTAGGCTTCTTTTTCCAAGGAAAGTACTCCCTGGTTAGGTAAAATGCCTGGCCTACAACAAGAAAGAAAGAATATTAAATAAAATTGGTTTATTCCGAAATCAGTCACATACAGAGCATGTTCTATCGGTTTTTCAGTTATTCAGATTATAGCCGTATAATTAAGACGCGTAAATAGTTATGAAATTTCTAGTTGTGATCTGTAAGTCTACAACAAACTGTTTCTTCTGACGACAAGTGTGAAAAAACTTACTTTGGCGTCTGCGCAGAAGCGCTGTAATCCATGGCGAATACCAGCACAGGCAAGGGCGTGAACAGATAAAGTTCTCCTTCTGAAAGCTTCAACATGATGCCGTCCATCTAATGGTAGGTATAGTTCTCGTATTAGAATATGATTATACCTGTTATAATGATTAACAAGAAATCTCATTGAAGGTATATAATTCTCAGCTTGATCTTAAAGTCTATCCCTTGTTATTTTAAAATAGATCATGGTGAAACTAACCATTTCATACTATAACTAGTACGAAGTGTCAATTTAAAACAAAATGTTTGTACACACTAATAATATTCTTCCAACCTCTGTGAAAGCCTAGCAGTAAATTTCATTCACCCATCGTCCTCACAACACTTCTAGGCCGCTCCTCTACTTAACGTACTCTGGGCTGAAGATGATAAGGTATCTGTCGCACCATGACGGGCACAATCCAGCTGGAGAGTGGGAAGGATTGCATCAGCCTGTACACATCGTCGTCTGACAGATAGTGCTCATTCCAGTAGATGGAGAATGACACGATCTCATTCTGCCGGTACAAATACGTAAAAACGTCATTCACCAGAACTACATCAATCGCAGTTGTTCCTCAAGCTTTTTTTAGTTTAAAAACAATTTTGTTTTACGGTTTTTAGCTTCCTTAAAGCATTGAATTTACCATTCATGGTTCTCACTGCACATGGCATCCCTAGTGCCCCGTGACAGCCAGCAAAGTGCACGCGTGAGCTGGCACAATCTTACAGTAGCTCTTATCTTATGATACTCATACATGGCAATTTAGCAGGCTTTGGCTGCGAAGACTATGAAAGATCGAAAAGTATAAAAGAACACCCAAGCCTCCAGTTCTGTCATTTTTTAACTATGGTATAGTCCCCGTAGAATGGGTGTTACTTAACGTGTTATGGTCCCCGTAGACACTTCACATTACCTTGTACGATTTTCGTAAAATAAAGGTTATCCCTGAGTTTCATTGACCCATGCAGTAGCTTCTTTGGCTATAAAAATAAACGCAACGAATTTTTAAGTAACTATGACCCACCCATTAATTCGTGGACTTAGAAAAATTGCAAAACAGTGTAAAATTTTGTACCCACAGCAGACCCAGCGGGGGAGATGATGGCCAGGTGGTGACGGTGGGTGGTGTCCGCTGGGGCGTAGAGGCGGGCCCCGAAAACGTCGAAGTGGCCGTACCTGAGGTGCCCTCGGAGCATCGCTTCGATCTGAGAAAGAAGATTTTCAGGCGTCCACCGCACAGAACACTTGACTGGTTCAAGCAAACAACCGCTTTGTCACGGCCCCCGAATAGAGCGGTGCTCCCTAGAGCGAGCATCAAGTAACACGGGAAATATCTGTGTCCTAAACCGTCAGTACGATGTGTTATGATGAATAAATAAGAAGATGGAACGGTTACCGTACTGTAAGCAATCTATCGCTTCACGAGGGAGAAGAATTATACATTCTGTGAATTTTAATTTTCCCGAGTGTAAGATAATTATATAGAAATAGCTGAAGAATTATTTTGAAATGAAAACAGGAATAATTAACATGCGATGTCTATAAAATGCAGACTCATGAAAGCTGAAAACAAATAGTTTGAAATTTGATTTCGTAGGCCATAAGAATTTAAGAGTATGAATTAATAATTGGATGGGGCAAGTGTACTAAATTGTGATAAAGTTCTCTTGGTAACAAGGAGAGCACAAAGGCAGGGGAGAAACGCACACGCGCAATTACTCGGTTGGCAAGTCGATGATATAATTTTGACAGCTGCATATAATATAAGCGAAGGCGAATATTGTTACGAGTGCGGAACACAACCCCCACTCACCTGGTACGAGTGCGGATGAAACTCCCGCAGGGCGTCAGCGAACTGCTGGTACTCCTCAGCAGGCACCACACGCAGGGACGGAGATGGCGGTTCTGACATTTTTTCACTTCAGCGGTTGGTTGATATGATTCCACTTGTTTGTCTTGTGTTTAGAAATGATGAGAGATTACTCTTGAGTTTTATAGGTTTTCAATGGTCAAATTCTTCAATTCCTCTAGCAATGAAGCCTAATTATAAATGCAGAGAATTCCTTTTTTTAAATTATTAAATAACTAAGTGTGTAAAATTATGGATTAAATTTAAGCTAACAATAAATCCAATACCACTGAGTCACCTTCCAACGTTGTGGAGTCAGGCAGAGTAAGTCAAAATGTCTGGCATGCAAGTCAAATCAAATCTCAGAATATTGACTACAACTTTGATACTACCTAAGTTTAAATTTAAATTTCTCAGGCAATTATACACAGTTATCTACTAACTAACAAGTGCTACCTGCTCGGTAGCTCGTAGGCCGAAGAAAGAATAAATTGATGAGGAGTCTGGCACGTGAAGGAAAGTTACAATCGTACGGGAGGCACGATAATTGAACCGAGAGTTAAGGGTTGAAACTTCGTTGTACCGACGGGTTAGAATTAATTTATTTTAATCCCTAGTGGGTGATGAAAGATTCTATTACATTCAGAGTTGAGAGGCGACAAAAATGGCAACTTCAAATTTTAGGAATCATGTAATGAGGTCAAGGATAGCAAGAAATGACTCTCTTCACGATGACCTCAATAACAGAAAAATAATTCAGGACAGAAGTTTCAAGTTCTAGAGAATTTTACTGAAGAATAACCTCATCAACGCACGTAAAAAGTATACTCAAGTTAACAGATAAATGAAGAATTTACCCATCGGCTTCATATGGATTATGACTCCCATATTTAGTTGAGCTTCTTCTCACGTAAAATACAAACACAAAGAACAGATCTGCTCCATCTAAGTTGCATATTTTTAATTGCAAAAACATGGTTATAAAAAAATTAAAAAGCATGGTATCGCGAAACTTCGATTGCTTTCTTGTTTGCAGATTACCGTGAGATGAAAGATTTAGGAGACTTTCTAATGTCAGTTTTATACTTTGTCAATTGCGAAGTAACTTAGAAAATAAATCCACTCGATTCTAATTTTTTCCACTTGTAAAGTTTCACTTCCTAGTACTGCACTTGAGCAAGCAACTGCTGCACAAGACAACTTAACACAACTGCTGCACAAGACAACTCAACACAACTGATGCACAACACAACTCAATACAACTGATGGACGAGACAACTCAACACAACTGCTGCACAAGACAACACAACACAACTGATACACGAGACAACACAACACAACTGCTGCACAAGACAACACAACACAACTGCTGCACAAGACAACACAACACAACTGATGCACAAGACAACACAACTGGAAGTCTCCGAGACCGACTGGTTCCGCTCGACAGACTCTGACGGAACATACCTCGTGCACGAAGATCGATTTCTGATAAGATAAAGTCAATTGTGCCCTTACTCAGTCCACTGAGAAATTATGTACTATAAAAGTAGCGGGACAATGTAACATATGTCTGTAGAACGTTTTTCGTGATGTAAACAGACTTTATTTTGACACCGGTATGTGCAGTCTTAACACGTTTGAATTAATCCTTGAGTGGGAGCCCTAAATCTAAAGTCACGTGACGGATACACTCTTAGTACTAAATCTACTGGAAAAAATGAAAGGCAAACTACGGGGCAGGAACAACCCGACGCCACCATTCCAGTGTTAAAAGCGGCGTTAAAAGTTTTCACGTATCAGTGTTTCGAATTCAAATTGTCGTTATCATTTATCAGTCAATTTATAATATGAGTTAGAACAAATTTTTTGCCACGGTTATTTAATACGTGCCGTGGTGATTCTTTTAAGGCGATGAATGTTGAAGAATTGATTAACAGTACCAAATTTAAAGGAGAGAACCCTATCACATGGACCAATTTTTTTTTAAGACTCAAGTCCCCACCTGAACAGCAGATACGTACAGATTCTTTACAAGCTCTAGAGTGGGCCAATTGATAAAGCCTACATGTAAGACACGTGCTAAACTGCTACTTCGCAAACTAATATTACATTGTAGACCATGTCAGGTTTGCCGGACTTTTTACCCTCGAGGTACTTTTACAAGTATACCGAAGGCGAACAGATGACGTGTGAATTGGTCTTCGTTGGAAAATGTTCATAATGTTCTGCTGCTCGTTGTACAATAACAGGACGCTATGGCTGTCTGCGGACGTGTCATTTTTAGTTCATTACACACTCGAATCATTTATAATATCATTTTTTTTTTCCGATTGCCCATTTAAATTAAGATGTTAGCTTAAAAAGTGAGAAGACTTGCAGCCATAGTTGCTTTGACTGAAACTTTGATAGTTTTAGGAGTTGTGAGTAATGAAGGTCATTTCATCCCCCTTATAGTTTTCCACAGGGTCTTAAAGTGAATCGTACTTAATACATTGATGTTCTAAGAACATTTGTTAAGCTCTGGTTAGACAAACTATTCAATGGAAAGTAAAATGTATTTCAGCAAGACTCAGTACCTTCTTACAAAGCCATAGCAACCCAAGATTGGTTATCAGAGACTTTTTACGACAAAATGACCCCAAATTCGTGGTCCCCAAACTCGCCAGATTTACATCCTATGGACTATTACGGGCGGAGCGCTGTTGAAAAAGAGACTAATCGACATCTTGATAGTACCATCGCTTCACTGAAGGCCACCATTGACCAGGTAAAGCCCGAAATAATTAGGGAGCACTTAATTCCAGCTTATCCCGCATGCTTTATCCCTCATAGAAGCAGTCACTAAAGCCGAAGGTGGTTGTCTTCACAGAATAATTTGATAAAGAAGTACCAACAAGGTTATTTGTACAAACTTGATTTAAATATTTACATTTTAAACTTGAATACTATTGTTTATCAGCACACTAAAAATGTCCTCAAATAGCCCTCGCACCATGTGCTCATGGAGTTGAAGACCATGTGATTATTTACATGATGCCAGAGAATCGGTTACGCAGCGCAAAATGTACGGTTTGGAGAAGCAAAGATGGAATTAACCGATTTAATGAGGCAGGGAGCCAGGATGTTTCTGGCCTGCTCGATATTGCGTTTGTTAAACTTAATTGTTTACTGATATATAACTATTTTCGATGCGTAGCTTCAAAAGGCTTTTATCAAAATTCCAAGACGTTGTTTATTTAGCACACCATTTGGCCCATTTAGCTTTTACGCTTTCCAGTGGGAAACAAAAAATGCACTAGCACACACACGTAAGCTAATTAATCGCTAGACCCAACGGTCGTGTTTCTTCATTCTTCAGTCCCTATTACAAGATAATTCAAACAATCACATAACGTTAAGAAATTTTTACTCGCATGCATAGTAAGAATGTCGGACTGGAACGCGTTTATGATTCATTACTTGCTGTGTTCATGGGCTCAAATCCCCACTCCTCTCGCCGGAAAGGTGTGAATGAAAGTTAGAGATAAATACAAGTAAGCCTGTGATAAAAATGATACGCCTCAAGAAAGCTTTATTAAGTATATTCATTAAAATTGTCTCATTATTCGCTGAATTGTTTCTCATTGTGTCTTTTGTCGACCATCCAATTTTGGGGCCATTTAAAGAAAGAACGAGTATTTTGAACCTATTCAGCACTGAAGGTCTTGAGGAAAATATTAATTCTCATCAAAAATATCTTGCCATTTGTCAGGCGTAGCCGCAAATGTGTTTATGAAAATCGGCAATCGTGGCACACTCTCAAAATCAAAATTCTCGTGACAGTACACTGGAAGAGACGAATGAGTGTAGTATTTAAATCCCATTTTTTTGTGCATGTTGATGGACATCTCATAGTCGACCACGACATGCACTGTGACTGGAATCCCTTTGGAATGAAGCTGATGAGCCAAGTAGAGAGTGGCAGCGCGACCCAAGCCTTTCCGTCTGTGATTCTCGTCCGTGAAAGTCATCCCTGTGTCGGAGCCGTGCTTCAGCACCACGAAGCTCGCAAGCTCATCTTGACAGTCGCCTACATTCTCAGCTCGAAGCTCCGATTCTTCACAAGTTGATCCACCAATCAGTAGGGAGTCGCTCGTCCCATTTTCTCCATTCGACCTTCTTGTTTGATCATTTTGGTCTTGTGATTCGTTCGGAATAGGTGAAAGGTTTTCTCCATTTTCACCGGCAAATTTTTTTCGGTAAAAAATGCCCACACTCGGGAGAGTGTCCAGGAAAAATGCCATGCTCTCTGTTGTCTCTGTATAGCTGGGACTCCAGCAACTCAACGCTTTCTCTGCGTGATTCCCATCAAGCTTTTTGAAGTAATATCCTTTTGGCAATCTGAAAATCAGAGTAAAAACGCATGACGTATGTGCATGTACAGTGGCGATTGCAGTGTCACTCACTATTTCAAACACAGAAAATTTTAATTTCACCAACAAATAGGACACATGAAGCCCAAGGAAATGCTTTTATTCAGCCCTATTGAAAATCAAAACAAATTCCCTCGGCAGTGTTGCCATTGGTCGTACCGAGGGACCGGAGGCGTGTCCTCTGGAGCCAGGGAGAGAACGACCGTGGATACGGAGGTGACGCGGTTCAGCAGCCCTCCTGACAACTTGTACAGAATTTTGTGCATCTGTAAAGCATGGAAAATGAGTACAGTTACTCTGGTCTGCAGGTGAGATTGTATTTTTCGAGCTCAAAGGCCCAAGCCAGGGCCAGTGTACGAATTGGGCAGACGCAGTCTGATCATAAAGGGTGGTTAAATTGTAAGGGCCGATTTTGAATGTGAACCACACCTAAACGTCAAGTTTTTTTCTGCATGTAATTTGACATTTCTCTATTTCAGACTAATTCAATTTGAACCATGGTAAGATACACAATCGAGCAACGTGTTAAAGTTATTCAGGCGTATTATGAACCTAATTTGTGTTTTATTGAAAATCAACATCGGCCCTTCAAATTTAACCACCCTATATATCATAATTTCTATTCTAACGTAGGGCTCAGTTCAATTCTTAACTGTCTCTTCCTTTGCTTTAAATTGTGGGATATTCAGGGCAATTCAATGCAGGAATTAACCATTGATGTATTTATTTAAAGTAATTTCGTCGGAATATTCGTTTGCCTCACTTCCGTACCGCTGTTCCGACTATGTGCAACAGGGCAAAAAGCAGCGGGATTGCTGTAAGCCAGAAGCCGAATATGACCCGCTCATGGATTTAAAATATCATACAGCATTAAAAAACCGGATTCACTGAGCCAAACCAAGGACGCCTTTTGTGAGGACTTTAAAATATGCAAGTAGCGTACAAGAACAACTGCAACTAAATAACGATACAAATGATAAACGATCGAATTTTAAAGTTAAGTGCGGAGTGCTTAAAAGAGTGTTCAAAGATAATGGGAAATCGTGTAATTCTTTGCACGTGGCAAAAGACAAGTTCTTCCAGAGAACCCATACAATATAAAACGGTAATAAAAACGCAGGCTTTACGGAATCTTCTTTGAGGAGATGCGTAGCCTGCTGTGTTAAGAACAAACAAAGATTCACTTTTTGTTTCTTTGATTTACAATATTCAAGATGACTGGCTCGCAATAAAAATCTAAGTAGGGAATAAATAAAACGGCGCACAGTCTTCATTAAATAGATGCTCTGGTTTAAGTTTAGGCTGAAGCTGGATTTATGGGCTAATGAATTCATTTCACCAGGGGCTGGATGTAAAGGAACTAATTTTACGAGTGTATCTCACTGTGCCCTGGATATGGAGAAGGCAATTTTATGAGCTCATCTCAATAAGGACTGGAGATGATGGGAGTAATTTCATGAGCTCATCTCAATAAGGACTGGAGATGATGGGAGTAATTTCATGAGTTCATCTCACAGCGGGCTGGAGATGATGGGAGTAATTTCATGAGTTCATCTCACAGTGGGCTGGAGATGATGGGAGTAATTTCATGAGTTTATCTCACAGTGGGCTGGAGATGTAAGGGCATCTGCCTCACGGTGCAGGCCGTCCGCCAGCTCGCGAATGGTAGAGAGCCCAGCAGGTGGAAGAGGGCGTCTTCAGTGACGTCACGCTCACTCCAGTAAATCGAAAATGTCCGGATTTCTTTCTGCAACAAATAGATCGTTTTTTAAAGTCTTTGTTGTCAATTCATAGTTTTGTGAAAAGTTTAAGTTCGTTTTTATCTTTTTGCTACGCTTAGAAAACGTATGAATCAACATTTCGACAAAAATAAATTCATAATGTAAGAAAAACGTGAACATTTTAAAATGGTAGAATGAACAACTTGCATATTAAGTGTAACTTATGAGTGTCCCACTGTCCCTGTAACATAAAGTTTTGTTCTGAATCTCCGCTTTTTTATGGGTTAAACTTGACAATTTGTATTATTTTATTAAGTATGAGTAATTACGATCGCGTGTAACTGTTTTGTCTAACCTTGTGCTTAAATTATTGAGCAAAGTGTTCTCTCATCGAGTTAACAGGGTTTCAATCAAAAATGTACAATTGGCATTTCAACAAACATTTCTTGTTTTTGAATGAAATGCATACTGACAATGGAGATACTTAACGAGAATAAAGGAGTTCGAGACGGCATAACTCCGTAAATGGTTTCCGAGTGGTAGACCTCGGTCGCATGACATGCCCTCGAGTCATTCAGCACGACTGTCACAGCTGAACTTCGGGTCATAGAGAACTGAAAACTATTTTACGGAATTTACTTTTCTGACGCTGATACCCTATTGATAAAGGAGGAAAATGATGAGGTCCATTACTTTTCTATAAAAAAACGTATCTGTTTATGGAGGGTAGGTCTCTCTGTTGTCTAGCACAGCCTTTCTCAATTGACCTAAGGGCAACACCTGTCGGACAACATCAGAGAATAGCTTCCGTACTTTCTACGTAAGATTCAAACTAACGAAAGTTAATCCGAAAGTATGAGTCAAGGTGTTTTAATACTTGAGCTCTATTTAGCTCAGCCGTTGAACAGGTCGATAGGTACTTTTTATTTAAACAATTCATTAAACTAACTTCTCGATATGAAGCAGGACATCTTTTATAAAGTGATTGAAGTTACTTAGAATTTTGATAGAGAAAACTCTGTCACTACGTCGATAATTATCCATTGTCCTGCAGCAAAATTTGCGCTGAGGCCAAGATGACAGATAACTTTTCAGTAGAAGTGCCGGAAAAAATTGAGACCGGGTTATGGACAAACTTATTTCTTTATTTATGAAGAATGTCAGTGCACGAGAATCGTTTAAATAGCTGTTTTAAAGATGCATTTCTACATAAACATCGACAACTAGAGGTAGAAATGGCCTGTGGTAGACGTTACTCGTACTATATATAGTGGCGAAGGGGGGTGATAGTGTTCCCAGCTCAGTACGCCTCTTTTATCAACACCTTCTGAGGCGCGTAACGCCGCCCCAAAGTGCAAGTAATGCTGAGTGCCTGTTGTTATTGACGTGCTATCTGTGTAGCACTCGTCTCATCTGATAAGTCTTTGTCTCTAAAGCTCTCGCTAAAAAGTAACGCATGGATTCACGTGAACTATTTCAGTCACTTTCGGTTACGAATTATGCCAGGTTTTAAACGATGAATATATCCTGGGAAATTTAAAATTGCCGTTCTTGACTAATCGTTGATATATTTAGTGACATGATCAGAAAATATGAATGTACATAACAAACATGCCTGGTACACCTGATAAGTGTCTTAAGCAAATAACTCTCTCTTAACTGTTTGTTCAGGGAATTATTTTTATGTGAGAGAAAATTTATTGGTACATTTCTTGTTATTTCAGACAGAATATGCACGAGTAAGAAGTTTACCTAAAAAATTATTATGAGTGTAAATCTTTCGAAGGAGTGCATGCAGGTCCTAATACTGTTATTAATTATCTTGCAATACATTATTTGAATGGGGATATATACAGAACGTCTTTCTAGAGCATACAGGGCAAATCATCGGCTTTAGAAGGTATCAACACGAAATAAACCCTAAAGTTTTATCATCAGCTTACGCGGAGTCGAGTCAACTTTCCATTCAATCGCTCGCCCTCAACTTTCAATTCAATCGCTCGCCCTCAACTTTCCATTCAACTGCTTGCCCTCAACTTTCCATTCAACCGCTCGCCCTCAACTTTCCATTCAACCTCTCACCCTCTCCCCTTCTCAGTCTTCGAGAACTGATCAGTTCTGCTGAATATCATAATATAATAATTATATTGTGTAGTTATATTACTAAAATTATATAATATTAATATAATAATTAATATTAATATTAATATAGTAATATAATATAATAATTATGTTACTAAAATATATATAATTATGATCGTCAAATTAAGACGTATTTCCATGCGTGTACATAGTTCATCTGAACTAATGCTATGATTTCTGCATACGCAGTTCATAAATATCATAAATACGTGTAGGGTTCAGTGTAATTAACGGTATCTATGGAGATCGCTATAATTAAGTATCGTTGTAAGGGACTGTACTTTTTTTTTAGTAAGAAAACCAAGAAAACTAAGCCTTTTATCAATAACCAAGTAAAGAATAAGCTGCAGAACCGGTCGAACAGCAAAAGTTTAAACCTGCTTCACAACCTCAGACGTCACTGACGCCTTGCCTAATGGTGCAAGTGTTGCAACTTTTCTGAGACTCCAGCGCTTTCTGGAGGGACGCATGCTCGCTGCTTCAAGTATTTTGGAGGTAATCCTACAATCTTACTCCGTGAACATGTTCTCTGTTAGGTAAAACTTATAAGAACCACACGCATGCTCTCTTTTTTAGTCTTAGTCAATACAACGTCAAAATACTTTTATTAAAATATAAATTAACATCAACCTCTATTTATCTTGTGACAGAAAGTATGATCAATCGTTCACTAGGAGACCAAAATTGTTGCTCTTTCTTATTCTTAAGTCTCCAGTGTTTTCCCGTGCAATGCTGAGACATGCACAATAATCGGGAAGAGAGGAGACGAAAAGTCTTCGCCTCTCCTTTTTCTGTGATGACCTCACCGTGTGCATACTGCTGCTCTCCTGGTCACTTTAAAAGCCGAATAGTAAACCTGCAAATGCGTTCTGAACATTAAATAGACGTTCTCTTCAGCAATCAACGTCAACTTATAAGAGTTACTCGTTAATTCCTCAGTAATAAGGTTCACACCTCATCTTTTCAAAAATAAGATTGGATGATGACATTTAAGCTCGCAGGTAACTAACTAGTAAAGCAATCCAAACTATGCAGTACTCTTGCTAACGCAAGACCTGAAGTGATGTCATGTTCATGCAGTAGTCATCAGTAAGGTAGACTTACCACCGCACAGACCGGAGTGATGACAGCCATCTTGTATCGGAGGTGGGGATCAGACGGAGCGTAAAGGACTGAGTTAATGATGTTCAAATGACGGTACACACAATGGATTCGCAGCACTGCTTCTATCTGAAAATAAATGCGGAAAAATTGGTATCAATAAATCCTAAATTCATGAGCGTGACTCTGAGAATGTTGAAAAACAACGAAGCTAAATAAACAGATTGTTATTTTCAACAAATCTTTTGGACTGCTTTTGAGCAGAGAGGTCATGGCTTACGTACTTTCCCAAAAGCTGGAAACTTCAACAGACCACACACTTAAAAGCAAGGTTTTTTTCAGGTGCTGGGAGTGCATTCAACGTTCAGAATGGACTTAGGAAACGTTTAATTATATTCGTTCCAGTCCCCCACCTGGTACGAATCTGGGAGATAGTCTCGCAGGCCGTCTGCGAAGCTGGAATACTCCTCTTGAGGGACAACTTCCATTGTCAGCGTTGGCTTCTCTTGCGACATTTCGGAGATACAGTAAACTAACAGTAAATGCGAGTTTTTGTTTGAAATATTGCGTGCATAAGATCGGAAAACAAAGCTTGCAGATGAGCTGTGTTTCTCTTTTGGTGCAGAAAGTCAATTTCCAGACGAACGTTCGTATTTAGTACTAAGACGAAATATGTTTGGCTAATTTGCAAGGTGTGTCTGAATCCGTGTATTTAGCAGTGCAGATTCAGTGAGAATGCTTGAGAATTTTCATCACGTGTGTCTACGCTAGATAATATCGTGTCTTTATAATTTTACATCCACGACACTGTTGTTCGATTCCTCCTCCCTCGGCAAAGAATGAAGAGCGACTCATTCTTGTCCCCGCGCTGGTGGGTGCATAGACCCAGCCTGAGAAAAAAAATCTCAAGGTTGTATGTGCCTGGCACGCCTAGTCTGTTGCTACCTGATGATAAAGAATGAAGATGTCAGTGTATTTATAGCTGAGTTTTCAGACAATGCGTCGCAGCTGCAATACCAAAAAGGTCATACGCGCTTAGAATGCATGCAACTGAGATGCAACCGTAACCGCAAATACTTTCATTTGAGGTAACAAGAGTGTGACTTGAAAAGCGTAGCTCATGCAGCGTTCCCAAAAATTCATTGCTAATTTTTTATGTGTTTTGGAACCTGAACGATTTTTGCGTAGCTAACAAAACTAGAATAATTCTTACACAAACGGAGCACTTTCCAAATGGCAAGATCAACAGACTGTACTTAGTTACCCTCCAGCACATGCAGTGAGCTCTCCAACGATAGAAAAAATGCACACGGCTGAGCAGAATTTCTTCAGAAGCATTGAAAAACTTCAATGCAGGTCATTGGCACCAAAATCTGTAACTATTTTTTGCATTACCGCTCAGCATAGTAACAAATTGCCTGAACGAAATAAATAGTGATATAATTAGTTTCATCCATTACTACTTTATGAGCGAACATCATAACAAAATCGCGACGCAAACTTCATCACGCAGAAAATTCGTGATGTCCTTATGAACTGCTGACAGCAGTGCTTAGAAACAAAATTTGATAACGTCTTATCACAACACTTAGCCTACAACATTGATTTTCCAGTACTGTTCAGCACCAGTTTTTTTTTTAAATTCCACGGAATGAATATGTATCTCATTTAATCTCAGACTTGCAAAACGAATTTGGTGGAACGACAATTCGCGATGGTTATTGTAGTCACATAACAAAGAGGTAAAATTAGAACGCCTAAATCACCGTTATTGCTCATCAATCAATTCCCCATTTTTATTTCAGTCTTCCATCCTGTTTCCTCCCAGTTCAAGCCTTCACCATTTTTTTTAACCCTTTTTCGCCCATTCGTGACATTTCTTCATGGTATTCTCACGTTCCATATAGTTTCACTCGTTTTATTAATTTCATACCAATTTTCTTTACTCATCTATTTGCATCCCTTTTATCGATTCTAATGTTGTAACTTAGACAGCCTATCATTATTCTCTCTAAAAATATGTTCCAATCCATGTCTCCCCTCACTGCCTCAAGGCCTGTATATTTGTTTGCCCCTAGTGCTACTCTGCCTACCAGATTTAACATAACCTCCGATTTATCCCATGCTTGCACACTCACTAGTAATGTATTTAATCCATGTATCGGACAAGAAACTACTATGCTATTCCTTTCAATTCAAGTTTAATTAAACACGTTTGTCAAATTTTTATACTGATGGGTGTTAAGTTGTCCGCAGTAGCGGACGATCGAACTTAACAGCAGCATCTTTGATTAGAGTACAGGCTATAAATGTCACTACAGCGGAATTTTTTCGCTTTTCCCAGTCCGAGCCCTTAAAACCTCAAACACCTGCAAGAATCAATCTTTGGGATTACTATTTATATTTGTTTGATACTATCATGAAGTATTTTGATCGAAACACATCTTAAAACACTATACTCTTAAGAACAATAGCAATAATATTCCAGTTACGTACGCCGAGGAAGGAAAACGTACGACAACAGTAGTAGTAATAGTAGTAGTGGTATAGAAAGAAAAGAAAGAAAGAAAAATAGTTTATTCCAAACTTGGTC
>VOMN01098678.1:0-23391 GCA_014899125.1 Orchestia grillus | reverse complement strand
ACAATTTTTCTACAGTAATGCAAATAGTTCAACTAATTAAAACTCAGTTATAATTAATTTTGACATTCACGCTCACATCAGGTCGATCACGCATCAGCCACTACAGTGAATTTTAATATTATAAATTGATACTCGCTTATAAACATGTATGTATATAAAAAAAACACGAATTGTAAAAGCACATAAATTATTTTGCACTTTTTTCTAATGAATGTTCGAAAACTCTCCCGAAAATGTTAAGAAAGAATTACGTGAGCACGACACAGCAGCTAAGGTTGCTGAATTCTCCGAGTCCCGAACTAAATTTTCAAAAGTCAAAATGAAAACAAGAGACCTCGACTCTGGTAGAACCAAACACCTCGTGCTAACGACGATCGCTACAAGTCCTATAGGATCGAACACTGTAATATGTATGCTTTAGGCCATAACTATGTACATCACGGATTACCTACTAGGTCGACACTTATAAGTATTTAAACATATTATGTAGGTCGATTCCAGCAAACAATCGCTCTGTATTATCCCTGCATAGAGTGCTAAATCATTTCCCACAGAACAACCGCTCTACGGTCGTCCTCCGCATAGAGCGGTTTCAATTAGAGCGGGAATTAAATTGTGCGTAAAGTATTTGTCTCGACAAGCAAATAGAGCGTATTATAAGAAGCAAATAAGAAGACAGAGCGGTTGTTTGTCTGAGCCCATCTAGCTCTCCATGCGGGGGACCACTGTATCTTTGAACCATTGTGCCGACTCATTTTTATTTCCCCGTTGAAAAACAATAAAAATTCACCAGCTGCTCGCTCTCCCCACGACCAGCGTACAGCACTATGCCATAGGGAGCTGCAAGGCCATCACTCGCTTCCACCACCTCGAATAGAGCTCGGGAGGCGTTACATAAGCTAATGAACCTTAATTAACAATTTGCCTCCAGAGTGGGTCATATATTGTACGCGCGATCTCCTAACCTAATGTAACCAAAGCACTATCATGTATAAATGCAAATTTTCGAGGTTTCGTCAAATTTGTGTTCTTCAATCGAATAAGTTAGTTCCGATTAGAAAGAAAATTAATACAGAAACCAAATTTGATTACTCACTTTCAAATTCATACTAGAGATATTTGTCGGCATGTAATTATACTTGGGTGTAGATTCATAGTCAAAGTGTTAATCAATCCGTCCACAAAGTGAGCAACACTGGTTTGCAGCGTTGAATTCGATGTTTAGGTAGAACGAGCTTCCTAATTCGACCGTGAAGGAAAGGGAGAAGCGAGTAGATTGGCAACGAGGAAACTGAGCTGCGTCTAATTATGAAAGAGACGTACCTCCCTCTTGAAACGAATATTACTCTGCATACGAAAAGAAATGCTATGATAGGATGTATGTAACTAAAAAAATTGCTGGAACAAAAAGTACAAAGTCAGTAGTAAAAATTTGGCTTCGTCGTTTCGGATTCAAACTGAAAAAAGAGTGGAAAATGTACGAAAGCAAATGGCCTGATTAAACGTTTTAAAAATGTGTACATTCGCCACATTTTTCAAACCATTTTTCGAGCATAGAAATGAACTTGGTATTACGTCTAATCTTCAACACATCAAAGTCCGTTCTTACAGGGCAAGATTTTTAGGCTGTACTAGACAATATTTTTTCTTATCTAATCGGCGGCCCAACGAGCTAAGAAAACTTACTTTTATTGTCATTCCCACGTCGATGGTGGAACGCGAGATGAAAATGAAGACATGCTTCGCTTCATTTTTTGGTGTGGTGAAGGTAGGAAATCTAACTGACGTTTTTGCACTGGTAATGGATAAATCCTTAAATATTAGCTCAGGCGACAACCAAAACACATTTTCAGCGCAGAAATTGATTTCTGTCAAAGAGTGCTCGAGGTAAGCCCCCTCAATGCCTCAGGTCCACTCATTTCAAGGACAACATTGATCAGAACTCACGTTCAAGTTGTAGTCTTCGTAGAATCCGTTGTTAGTGATGAATGTGGCCGAATACGGGGCGTATGTGCCAAACAGAGTCTCATTAATCGAACACCCTGGCGGAGAAACAACGCATCCATGATTACAATTTTTTTCTGAAATTTGAAAAATTGCCAAGTATTAGGGTCCTACCAGAGAAACCAATCCAGGATAATTCCATGAGTGGAATTACAACTAGATGAGCATTTGCTCCATGGTCCTTTTGGCTCATTCCACAATGCAACTGCTGATCGTCATTGTGCATTAACATATTGGCATGCATAATGCACTCAGGACACAGTGTTGCCAAAAGCGCTACTGTTTTACAAGGGCAATAAGCCGGGGCGTTACATGATAGGGGAGCCTGTAGTGCGTTGTAATAGGGGAGCCTGTCGTGTCTTGTAATAGGGGAGCCTGTTGTGCCTTGTAATAGGGGAGCCTGTCGTGCGTTGTAATAGGGGAACCTGTCGTGTCTTGTAATAGGGGAGCCTGTCGTGCCTTATAATACGGGAGCCTGTCGTGCGTTGTAATAATGGAACCTGTCGTGTCTTGTAATAGGGGAGCCTGTCGTGCCTTGTAATAGGGGAGCCTGTTGTGCCTTGTAATAGGGGAACCTGTCGTGCCTTGTAATAGGGGAGCCTGTCGTGCCTTGTAATAGGGGAGCCTGCCGTGCCATGTAATAGGGGAACCTGCTGTGCCTTTTAAAATATGCTCTTAATTTGTACATATGTACATCCTAGTATGCTGCAACGCAGATTACTCTATCGTAATGAACATAAATAAACGGGCATACCCCAGGCACACCCTAGTATGTTGTAATGCAGATTACTTTTTTCATTAAAGCCCCCCACCTGCAACCAAGTCGTTAAAATCGCAATTTTATTGATTTAAAAGTATAGGAACAAATTTTATTGCAAATATTAAAAAGAAGGATCTGGCAACAGGTCAAAGAACAAGGCTCCGACCAGACGCCTATGTTAGTGGCTTACAACCGCTGTGGGTGTGCACGCACTACGTCACAAGAGTACTGCGACCCCTAGGCATCAAACTTCTCCCTGACCGGAGCCACAATACTGAATACTCTATTCCAAGGAACATAAAATGACCGTACGTACCCCAGGCGCAGCCTTCAAGGCGGCGGTCGAGCAATTTGGTGCCTTTTACGTCCTCAATGTATGACGAGTTATCACTGCCCAACCTGCACTGAAGGGTCACCTTCGCCTCTACCCTCCCGCCAATGTGCAGGTACTGGCACTCTCCGCAGAGAAAGACGAAGTCCGATCCGGCGGTTGCCTGGTGGTGGATGCAAAAAATAAATTAAAATGAAGACGAAGCATTTTCAGTGAAGGAAAATTGATATTTCAAAGTGTTATTCTAGTCAAAAATGCAGTGGGTTCCGGTTAAATAAGGCAAGCGAGAGTAGTATAGTACTAATCTCGATGAAATATTCATAATTTTTACGACGTGAGAGCTTTGTTTTCCGTATGCATCTGTATTTTCATAAAATTTTACGAGGCAGTTGACGATGCATTTTGTTTTTAAAAAGAAATTTCAAGCTCCGCTTTTTGTTCCCTCATAATAGCGGTGCTATCAGTGAACACTTGATCATTCTCACGCATCAATCTATTCACAACGAAATACAAAGGGAACTATGACTCGGCTTGAAAAAACCTTAAAGTGAAAAATTTGAGTTAACATATTAAACTATTTTAATCTAAGTTCACGTAGGCGATTTAGAAATGGGTTTTGATTTACAACAAAAGAAATTTTTTCGCTATTTCGAAAACTTTCTTTAGCAGGACTCAGATTAGAGAACGTCGGTGTGCTCTACCGTAGCGTCGATGTAAAATTAATAGAACTAGAAGCAGTTTAACCAACCAATCTTAACGAGCAGAAAACAATCAATATATATTACAGACTATCATCCTGATTATCTCCTTACTACAACACATGATCCATTGTTGTGAAAGTATAGGACCACAACGGCTGCTGTCCCTTCCGCTGTGTACTTTGCAATATTTAGGTGTTTCTAAAATATGTTATTGTTTCAATTCTTAAGTCTTATTAAGGTTAATCTATACCAAAAACTCTTAGTGTATTTTTATATTAAACGCAATTTACTAAAAAAATTTAGCTTTTATAGTTTGTGCTCGATAAATGTTTAAAATGGTAAAATGATTTTCGGGACACTCTATAGTTCACTACTTAAGTTTTTGCACTACTCCAAAAAGTACTTGTACGTCACAGCTTCCTGAGTGGTACTTGACTGGACTGCTACACAGTCCCGTGACAGATTGCAAGAGTCATCTGAAAGGTCACGAAACAGCCACCTGACGCCCTTCTCAAGAGTCATCTGACTGGTCACGAAACAGCCACCTGACGCCCTTCTCAAGAGCCATCTGACTGGTCACGAACAGCCACCTGACGCCCATCTCAAATATTACCGAACAAACGCCGGAAAAATTACTTGAATTTCATCAGGAAAATTACCAGACAGCAACCAAACACGACTCGCAGCAGAATACCCTTTCCATTGATGCGACATTCGAGGAAGAACTTTAGAGCTTGTACGAATTTTGTTTGCGTATTTAATAAATGTTTGAGAGCTGTCAACGTTGTTCTAGAATGAACGACCAATGAAGAACAGGAGTGAAATCCTTTAACGCCGCCTATTGCTCATGATGCAAAATTGTGGGTGATTACTACGTTTCAATCACGCTTATTAGACTCACGATCTATGCAATTCCTACGAACAGATTGAAGCAACTGAGAGTCTGGTAGTAAATAAATGCAGGGTCAGGCAAAATGATCCGACACATTTGTAAGTTAAATAAAAGGCAAATAAAGTAAAGAGCCAAAAAATTTTTTTTTTTTTTTCGAAAAGTAGATATAATGCCATTTTGTTTACAGTTATACATGAATCGCTCTCGATCTATTGAACAACTTAGAGATGCTATTTATCAAGAAAAACTGCCATTCCACATGAAATGACCTGCCGAGTTATAGACAACTTTCGTGAACGCCTTCGACAGTGTGTGGACAATAATGGATCCCATTTGACTTGTTTAATTTTTAAAACATAATGAAATAAAATGGCATTATATGTACTTTTCAAAAATAAAAAAACTTCTTTGTTGCTTTACTTCATTTGCATTTTATTAAACCTACAAATGTGCTGGATCATTTTGCCTGACACTGTACATTTCTAATACGACAATAATGCGACATCGTGCGGTCAAATGCAATGCAAAAAAAGAAGCATTTTATGTACATAAAAGAGCAGAACAAAAATTAAAAATGTAATCACAGTAGAATAGAATAAATACGGTAAACAAAATGGCAGCACGAGCGTGCCGGGGGGTTGTTACTCAAGGTTATAGATTATAGGGTTGTTACTCAAGTCCCGCGCCAAGTATAAACGTTCAGATGAGTACGCACAGCGTTCACCTAACCTAACCTAACATCACCGTGCTATAAAATGCAATATAAATAACACGTACGATTAGGGAGTTGGTGGTTGAGTCGTATGAGGCGTATTGGTTTTCCACCATTTCATAAAACGGATCCCCAGTCATGTAGCGATGGTCCAAGACAGCTTCACACTTCGGCTCTGTGAGGAAAAATTCGCCGAAATTGAGTATATTTTCATCTGAGCTTGAGCAACATATATTCATCTCAAATACAGACATGGATTTCTTGGAGCAGGGAAATATTAATACAGAAAAAATTATAATGCATGTACTGAAAACTATAAAAGTTTGGATATTCTTGAAATTAAGTTTTTGAAAGCCAACAACATGTACAGTACATGTCATTCAGAGGCACCAAAATGAGTGATTTAATCGCGATGGCCATTCACGCACCGGGGAGTGAATATTGACTTTACGTATGTCAGTAGAGGTAATGTAATGGGGAATATCTATGAATTGTTTTACAAGTCAAGCTTTAAAAACATTCGACTGAATCCACTAAATAAATCTTCTGCGTCGAGTACAGGGATCAAAATGCCAATCCTTCATTTTATCCAGAAATTTAACCGGTTCAAAACGACTACCACGCAAAATTGTAATTCCTTTCAAATGTAAGCTTTTAGTACTCAGAGCTGAGCTCGTGGGTTGCCAAGTTAGCCTTCTAGATACTCACCTGACCGTTGCCCTGCGACCGTGGGGCACAGCACGAAGAGGAAGAGGACAAACTCCAATGAGCCGCAAGTCGACATGACCTCCTTTGAAATTAGGGGCTAAAATCCAACGTTCAGTGTTCAACGTTCAAAAACTAGTGACGTGTTTCGCTGGCATCACGGGCGCTAATGGGATGATCAGGCACGATTGTTGACGACTTTGTCACTGTCAGTTCGTGTGGAAAGGTATGGAAGTACTGAAAAGAAGTTAGTGTTAGTGATAGTTGTTATTTTACAGTGTTCATTATTGCAGAAAGGGTAAATAAATGCTTTGCAACAAATGCGCTGCTAGCTTTCACGTAGGAATAAAAGAGGAAGATCAGTTCTATCCCAGGGGTACTCTCAAATTTTCAGATTGATGAATGAAGGAGTTTTTATCCTCCAGCCCCATTTCACAAACCAGTCAGAGTTTTCGACATGTTTTGACAGCGTAATCTACTTGATAAAGCCGAAATAAAACAGTCGCTCTAACTTAGGGATCCGAAAATTCGAATTTTAATGTCACACTTTTTCATGGTAATTATCTTGGTTTCTCATTCTCGAGGAGAACTTGTAAATGTGTGTTTCCGGTAAACATAGGTATAAAAAGCATTATCTTGAATAATAGTTAATGCGGGTAAAAACGGTAACGAATTATTTTTCCAAAATTCTATAGTGAATTTGATATCACGATGCTGTGAATTCGAATAATTTAGGAATAGATTACAACACGATTTACACAATGGTGTAAGTTTCCCAGCATCTCTGCAAACGCCACTTGCCAGAACTCCACTCGTGACCTTCTGAAGAAACTCGCCTAGTTCTGAGACAGCAGGCTAAGAATAGACGATCCTAATATAAACCTCTGATCCCAAATTGAACTTATCATTTTTGTTCAAAATATGGCGCTTCCTAGACATTAACACTACAGGAGGCATAGGATAGGCATCTGGATTTGATTTCTTTGTCGTATGCTATGGGGGACTGGCGTCCGCAGGAGGGCACAGATGGATTACCTAGCTATAGACAGGGTTTCGACACTTTTAGTTTTCGGCCGACTTTGCTTCTTTCAATTTCCATTCCTTTGTCATTATATTTTCTTTTTCTTCCTCTTCTTCTTCTTCTTCTTCAAGGATCCTGATGGATCGTGAAAGTTGTTGGATTTCTTTATCAGAAGTCCGTGCAACCTGACAGCTTGTAGATTAAATTCTCAATCTTTGTGGTGCAACTTTGACCACACACACTATCACTCAAACCCCGCGTACCGGTCATTCTTCCTCTTCATTCTTCACCCACCGTTTCTATGCGCAGAGAATCCTGCGTGGGAACACACTTTTTACATTAATTCTCAGTTCTTTTTAGTCCATACTAAATGATCCTTTCACTTTCATCTCGACATAGTTCGAGTCACTAAGCGCTATAATTTTTACTACATACTAATACTACTACTACCACTACTGCCTTTATATTAAAGACAACCCTACAACAAAGTTAGTTTGGGAGAACTGCTTTGCAGGAATGTGGAATCACAGTCGCTGGAGGCGTCATATTTTACATTTTTAGAACCGGACCCGGCATATTTCATCAGGTTGGTACTGGTGGCGGAACTAGCGCCAATAGCTTTTGGCAATAGGCAATTAATATAATTTTGGACTCAAATACGAAAACGAAACTGGTGTCCGAGCCAGACCTTAAGTCCAACCAAATCAAGGCTCCGGAGCCGAGTCAAAAGAATTTCTCTGGTTCCACATTTCCGATGGTGAGAGGGTGTCGCTTCTAAAGATGCGTGCAGTATTCATTGCAGGGTAGATATAATTTTCTGCTTTCAATCTACGGAAGCAATTTTATGGAACTTTGATCCTTTCCGTAAAAAAACTTAAGCTTTTGAGGAATTAAATGCTGGTTATGACCAGCGTTATACTTCAAGTACTATTCGCTAATGAAGTGTCAGAATAATTCAAATATCCAAAGAAAGATTTCGTCAATCGTTAGAATCCTATGAAAGCTTAGGGCAAAGTTTGAAGAACAATATTTATCGTAAGACTCTAAAAAGGAAATAGCCTCACTGCGATTCTCTAAAACGAAATAGCCTCACTGTGAGATTCTAGAAATGAAATGGCCTCACTGTGAGACTCTAGAAATAAAATAGCCCTCACTGCGAGATTCTGGAGATGTAATAGTCTCTCTGTGAGGCTCTGGAAATAAAAAATCCTTACTGTGAGACTCTGGCAATGAAAAACCTTACTGTGAGAATCTAAAAATGAGAAAAAGCCTCACTGTTAGACTTTGGAAGTGAGAAAGTCTCACTGTGAGACTGGAAATGAAAAAGTCTCACTGTGAGATTCTGGGAATGGAAAAGACTGTAAAGTTAACAAGAACACAGGAGGAATGTTGCAGTGCAATAGTGAGAAAGATTGAGAAAAATTGCTAGCGGCGGAAGATGACAAAGGCAACTGAACTTAATTCTGTCATACACAAATGCTTTGTGATTGCTTCTTTGAATAATATCATACTACATAAAATGCCCTATGTCTAAACGCCTTCGGAATGGAGCAATTATTAATCTTCTATTGATAAAACTTAATTACGTAAATTTCGCGAAATTTTATTGTATTGAAGTTAACCCTATAACGTCCAAAAGGACATATATATCCTGTTTCGTAGAAATGTTACTAGTTTATCTGCAGAAATACGAACTTTATCGAAATGTGATTGTGTGAAAGTTGATAGGGATGCCATTTTAGGGCATCCCTATCCTATCCTTGTTTCTCCCCACTGTATGATAGCACATTTGACAACATGAGATAAAACATACCAAACTAAAAGTATACGAACTTGAATGTTATAAAATAATTGTACGCTCTTAGTTGCCTATTAGGCTGTTGAATTCTATCATGCCCATTAGGCTGCTGAATTTATCAAATAAAATCGTAAAATTTCTCATTTACTGGAGAAATTTTACATCCGGTTAAAATATATATAATAGATAATAGAGTACAAATAAACTTAAACACACGTAACTACTACGTAAACATTAGAGTCCAACACTAATAAATGGCATATAAATGTTCAGCTACGTAAAAAAATCATTTTAGTACAGAACAAACTTAAAGTGAATATTTTCCTTGCTTATGAAAATACAATTTTGTAAACAACCCATTAATGAAATTCGATAATTTTATCGGCTCTACGAATGGATTTAACGTCGTTTGATTTCCTGGTGACGAATCGAAGATGCTTTTTTAGTCACGTGGATGAATCTGCCGTCATTCTACGATGACCTTCTAGCGCCAGTGTCTGACTGAGGTCGTCGGTCGAGTAACTCGGTATATATACCCTAGAAAAAGGGGCCTGTCCGACGATGTGTTGCTAGGCGTTGTAATCGATCTATAAATGAACCATAATGCATGACTGCGGAACTAACAGAAAGCCATCCAGTTTATGTACATTGAATTGGGCTGAGGGACCACGAGAGTATTAGGTGTCGGCATGTGGAGGCATTAAAAATTCACGACCTCATTTCAATCGGCGTGCTGTTTTTCTTCCTGAATATCGGAATATAAATTTGTATATTCTTTCCGCACGACAAATAGGTCGCCTAAATAAAATTGTAACTTCTCAATATGTAGTGAAAAAATAAAAAATAAAATCACAGCTGCCGTATCAGCTACACAAGGAGAGTAAATACGTAAATCAACTTGCGTTTAAGAAATGCATCTGCACCGAGGTTTTTCTCTTCTAATTTATTTCACTATATGAATTTTTACGTCAAAAATTATCAGTATCAGAACGTAGTTCTAATCAAACTTCTTAATAGTAATTTTGCACGTAAGTCTTGTAGCTCCTATTGTGTGAATTTAAATATTGGGTGGAAAGTATGTATATCAATTTTTACTGCAGCTCGTCGAAAATAGCAAAGAGTTTCACATTCTACACCGATAAAGCGCGTATCCTAAATTAGATATCCGATACTCCTTCAATACTTTTTATTCACAGATTAGCAGTAAGGATGTCCTAAATCAAATTTTATACATTTTTCAAAAGACCCAACCTACCGTGACTCAATTTAACATTCTGTAAAAACTTCCCCGTGAGCTTCAACTGCTTCAAATCGTCCTAAATCACTTCAGTACCAATACGTTCATTTACGTGTTGATGGATTGGTGCATTGATATATGAACGCATATTATTGGTGCCGGCCCCCTAACCAAACAAACTTTCCCGAATGGCAAACCTCTTGGAGCTGCTATTTCGCTTGGCCCTCGTAAAACTTGCTTCTTGTGTGCGAAAATGTCACGACTTCCCATGTAAATCCGTTATGCTATGCACAGAAGGCCCGTTCATACACTGAAATTTAGATATACAGTTCATATAATTAATATAATTATATCTATATACTAATTATATAATGATGTGGATATATTCTTATACTTACATCTGACGTCTCCTAGGAGACCCTGTTCGGTTACTTCAGCTTTAGCTAGGCCTTCGGAACTTCTATCTTTCGAGTCCATCCAAGTGGATTGGATTATTTCTTCTTTTACGATTATTTTCTATCTTTTCTTTCTCTTCTTTCCTAACTTGGTGTTTCTGCACAGGGAATCTTGTGTTTGGGTAGATCTGTGCATAGATTCCACGTTTTCTAAAGCCCATACTAAATGGTTTCTTCTTTTTGCTTTATTTGGATCATCATTCATGTAGGTAGAGAGCTTTAAATTAATGAATAACTTAATCTAACCTCACAGTTACGTGTTATTTTTGTGTAACTGTTCATACGAGCTAACGAGCTTTTAGGAGAGCTTGTCTTAACCCTATGAGGACCACTGCTATGAATGATGTATCTTGAAAATAATGATGTATCTTAGTTTAATTCAGAACATTTTTCGATTAAATATGAATGATTGTTTTTGTAGCATTTTTTATTCTAAAAATAAATTAGTCTTAATAGAAATAATCACCATCAGTGAACAAAAACACTGTCATTTTTAAGTAGCTGTGCAATTTTTCAGCGTATCTTTATTTCCCGTGAATCCTGAACGTATGTAGAAATAATGTACTTATGTAAAAATGCAGATGAGTCCAAAAAATGTGCTCGCACTTCTATAAAAGGTGACGCAAAAAAAAGAACTTTTAAAAAACCCAATAAAAACTTAAAATCCAATAAAAAAATTTACTGACCGCAATTGAACCGTTACCTGGTTAACATTGCCAGATGAGAATGAGTGGTTCACATATCCCTTTGCAAGGGAAGCACTCCGTGTTTCAAAGAAAAACAGTTTACTTCAGCCGGGAGCAAACTACTCCGACTATCTTTCCGTGAACCTAGTAAGGTTGCAGTGCGCCATAGAGCCCACGTATTCATATCATAATTTATATTATTTTTCGTTTTATGTCAAATCCGAGATATAAATATGTCATTTCTACTGTAAATTAATAAACATCGGTATCGTGTGTTATTCTATTGCAAGTTCAAAATAGATCCTTTGGCACACAATAGCATGCTCTGTACAATCTATTCCTTAAACTCATCAAGCTAGATATCCTAAGACTATTGTATTTTTTGTAAGTTAATAAATTTTAAATGAGTTTCAAATGTTTTTCTTTGTTATGCTATTTGCATTTATAAATTGTGTGAAGTTGGACACAATATTCGTTTATCCTACGTACATCACAACAGAGCAGAAAAAGTACTGACCTTGTATAATGCGGACAAGAATTTTAGCAAAAATATTATAGCAAACGACCTTGATGTGCCACCGATTGTTGAATATAAGAACTTAAAGGTTCGTTGTTAAATTTGCACCCAATAGGAGCGCCTGTGTGTTCAATAACTTGGTATTAATGTGATTTTTCTCTCGTTGAGACTAATTAAATGTCGGGTTTGACAGATAAAAATGTTTGACGTCGTTTGTATTAGAAACAAATTTGAAATGTTTCATAAAAGTAAGCCATAATGAGTTTGTTGAGTCCCGAATTTTGCACTTGAATGAAAAACTACTGGAAGTAGCTTTTATTTGGTATTTTGTCTGATACACTTTAGCTAGTGGTGGTGATTGACTTCAAAGTAGTAAATTTGGTATCAGATATGTAGACATTCTGAATAGTGTTACTTAGTCTCATATTAACAGTCCTAATGTGTTTATTTGAAATCTTGTTTTGTGATAAAGTTATATTTAGCTTTGTAAATTGAATCTTTTTGCAGCCTCATATCTATACATCTGCAATTAAACTACACCTACTTTTTATGAAACTGTGTATATTTTGAAAATGATTTAATTATAGCTATTTTTATGTTTGCTAAGGCCTAATAGGTCAGCTCTTTTTATCAATGATATTTATAAGCAAAGTAAGTTGTAGCTTCATGTAGGACTCCTAGTTGTAATCCATGAGCCTTCATTAGCAATTATTTGGCTCTTATTAACAATTAGTTGACAAAGTAGTAGTGCTTAACAAGAGCTTTTATGGTAATAATTATTATTTATACTACAAGTAGTTCTAAATTGTATGTGTTTGGTGATAACAAATATAGTAACTGCATAAATTGGTGCTGCAGTGCATACTGTTGCTGTTTCTGCAATTGTAGTGTGGAAACTGTGGATATGTTCTGGTAGTAGAAGTTCATCTATTTCATTGTCTTGTGTAATTTTCTCTAGTGTCTCTTAGCTCAGTGACAATGAAAATTATCTTTTGTCTATGTATATATAGTACCACTGATGCTACACATATAGTTTGAAACAAAGATTGAAATGAAATCTAGTGCTTTTGTATTGTCATATGTTGAGAACTGTTTTTCATTTTCTGTAATCCTTGTGCAGTGGAACTTTTTCCAGATTTTTGTCTTCTTCCAGACATTGTTCTTACATATCAATATGGGTAAGCGAGAAGTTCCTTCATTGTTGCGAAAGACATTGGACTGGGATGTCAAAATCTCGACAGACCTACTTGGGGCCATCGTCAAAAGAACGGGTCCTATGCGCCGCTACCACACATATTTGAAAGGATTTGAGGTAAAACTTCTTACATATTCATATACAGTGACTTCTTACATATTTGTGAATTTCTCCTTTTATGTTCCAAGTCTTTATTATCAAATATTTTCTTATGTTCATTTCAGATTCTTTGTCAATAATGAGCTTGGAGCTTGACATGTTCAAATTAAAATGTTTTCAAGATCCCTTTTTCCACTCACCTAATGACCAATACCATCATTAATAGACAGTTACTAATGGTGTCCCAAATGTGGATAATGTTCTGAAGCTTTTTAATGAAACACTTAGTTCAACCCCCATGTTTTTCTCCATGATATAACAATTGCCTGGTTAGAAGAGCTGCCCAGTGTACCATTGCTTCACCTAGGTAAACAAACTTTGACTGCATGTCTTGGTTCTCTCATGAATAATCTAAAAATACAGCAGCATTAATATCATTGATTGAAAAATTTTAAAATAGAGCTTAAGTTTTGAGAACTTGTGATATTATTCTTAAGTATTTGTCTGTATGCTTTTGTGCACAATTTCTATTATGAATGTTTACTGTTAAACTTTAGTTTTCATGTACCTTGTCTAGTGTTTTCTCAATTTGGTTTTCAATTACTTTTGCTGTCAAAATTATTGAAGAATTAATTAATTTAACATTTCTTATGAAATTTTTATTTTTTTTAGCACATTTAGTTTTTGTCTAACTTTTTTCATCTAAGGTGTCACTGTAGCATTGCAATGATGACTAAATTTTGAAATTTATCTGTTTAGTAGTGTTGATTTCTTATTTCAAGTCAAGTTATTTGGCCACGCATTTTTCAGATTGCTGGCCATGGGTTATTGTGGTTCTTTGCTCTGGCTGCAATAGGCTTCTACAGCAATAACAGTCATGTGAGACATTTTGTGGTCAACTTATTTATAGGTAAGTTTTGATCAACTTTTACTTGTAGTTAACTGGCTATCATAGAGTTCTGACTCAATTTTGCCTCTAAACCTTTTTTAAATGAATGTTTTTACTGCTGGGGTCTGTAGTATGTAGGTATGTGTATCATTGATGTGTTGATTATTCTACTCTATCATTGACAAGAATAGACACTCTTAGCAGGAATTTGCATAGGCACATGATAACAACTGCCATTTCCTACTATACTCAAAATGTACAATCATATTAGGATGAAAAATTACCATGTACAGAAATTTAAACTTTTTATTGACCATTTGTTAGTAGAGGATGTTCACAAAAAATGTGACAGCAATTAAATTCTTATTTTTAATTACTTAGAAATATTTACTCATACTACCCATCATTCAGAAGCTTATTTTTATATCATTTACATATGTGAAGGCAGTAAGAATGGAAAAATTTAAACCACCTTAAAATTGGAAAATACCCTGTACATATTATCATGAACTGCACCAGTCATAAAAAATAATGAAATTAAGGATGGTGCTCAGGGCTTCTTAAACACTAAAAAAATCAGGCATGGACAGGAAAATTGCAATGGAGACTGCAAAGCAGTGGTAAGTTGAAGGAAAATAAACAATGTTCTAATTACATTCCTAAAGCAGAATTCATTTAAAACATGCAAGAAAAAGGGTTGGAGGGACTGGTTTCAGAATGCAGACTTTGATATGTGAATTGGATGTTTTGCCCTCTACTGTAAAACTGGCACTCAATGAAGTACCTCTCTAAAAATTAAGAAAAATTTCATGAAATTGTCACTTATCAGTTGAGTCTTTGAAAAAAGGTCTAAAATTCTAATTTTAGATTTATAAACAAATATGAATTCTAGATAATACAGAATCAGAATTGGCCAAAATTTTGGAATGGGCACATGAGTTATATATAGGTAAGTCTAATGAGTCATCAGAAAAATGTAAATGAGACATAAAAATAATTTACGAGAAAATGTTGCATTGGTACTTTATAAGGGACCTTGTAGTAATATAAAAATATATTTTTAAAAATATTTTCTTTGCTATCATTCTAATAGTGAGGTATACAAATTTTGCTTGCCCATATTTTATTCTAATGGTAGTGAAGGGATTATGTATTAAGGCTTCTTCCATGTGCTGAGGTGTTCAGCTGTTGATGAGGTTCCCTTGGATCCACAAAACCCTTTTTTTTGGCTGGTTGTCAATTGCTACATTTGCAGCAGCTTGTGTGTGTTGATCATTATGNATCATTATGTATGTTGTGTATTTTGCAAGTACTATTTATAATGTAAAGAAATAGTTTAACATTTCATTCCATTTAGGAAATATGGGTTTAAATTTGTATGCACCAGCTTGTTTGATGCTGTGATAGCCATGTCATACGTTTTCAGATTTTACCATCTTCGTGTACAGCAACTGCAGAGTTTTGTGACCATACTTGTGATTGGAGTGCATGCTATTTGTTTGTATTTTTACCCTTTAGCACTATCACTGTGCTGTATATTGTTGTGACAATCAATACCTAGTGTGTTGATTTCATAATTCACATATTATGACAGCATTGATGAAAAAAATTTCTATGTTAAAACTTGATTTCAGTTTCTAGTTTTAGTTTAGGCTAGCCATCAGCAGAGACATGTATATGTAAAATCAAGTATAATAGATATTTTGTAATGGATATAATTCCAAACTGTGATAGTTTGCAACCATAATTTTGTAACCAAAAACATTTTTGTTTTGTGGTGTCGAATTTTATTGCGTCAGTGATGAGGCTACTGCGTTCAAAATGGTTAATTTGCTCCTTGTTCAGCCATGTTGGTGGACGTGGCAGTGACAGCGATTATAAAGTCGATCGCTCGCAGACGACGACCTGCGCCTCTCGAAACCGACATTTTGACTGTATACTTCATCGACAAATTCTCGTTCCCATCGGGGCACAGCTCACGAGCAGCCCTCTTCACAACTTTGTTAACTACCCAAGTAAGCTGCATGCACTCATGTTTCTGCAATTGTGCGTACGAATGGTGAAAGGTAAGCTAAGGTAAGTGTGTACTTTTGCATGATACACTTTATCATTGGTTGTGTTGTCCTTTTTAATTCTGATGTTGCGTTCTTGAGCTTTCCAAGCTAGAGAGCTTTCTTTATAAATTCTGCAATAGGTTTAACCAGCTTTCTAAGAATTGTAAAAGTGATGCTAGGGATATGAAACCACTGGTGTCAAAAGTTGCACCGGAACTTATAAATAAAATGTTAAGTACATCAAGACCCGTTTAAGACTACATTTAAGTTTATTTTGTGAACTCATTTTCGTCATTTTGATCATCCCCTGGTGCAAACGCTCCCAAACCTCGGTTACCTCGCCCCCATTCCATCCATTCAAACTCCAGCGTTTGCATAATACGCCTGGACCACTGCTCTTTATGGAGATATCTCGGAAATAAATTGGCATCTAGGAGGCCTTGGAAATATCTGACACAAACTTTTTCTCTATCATCTGGGAAAGTGCAGGTGTTGTAGAACTAATTATTATGATTCGGCATTTGTTGCAGGCATCAGCACTCTGTGGAAATTGCCGATTCCATCTAAACTCGTAGTGAAAATCATTGAGAAGGAAAGTGATACTGATTTTATAATATTACCTTATATTGAAGTTAAAGGTTATTATCACCTGTTTGTAAGTACATGTACATTTTTTATCTATTTTTGTGACTGTAATTACTATTGAGAAAACAATTTGTTAACATGCTATCAGCTATGCCATATTAATCAAATGCTGTACGAGCACATACATTTATGCAAACTCGTGTAGTTTCTAATTAATCAATTTTTTTGACAAATTAATTTTCAAGTTTGGGCAACAAACAGGCCTAATTGACTACTCGTGGAGCATACTCATACGCTACTCGTTGGTGTTCACGTCCGGCAACACTGCTTGGGCAGCTATAGTGATGCCATCAGTCTGTCATGCGTCGGAGTTACCGTTAATAATGCAGTGAATGATGTTGTCATTTCCTCTAAGTGAAATCATTATTGAGCATTGAAATCTATATGGATTGAGATGTCGATTCCTCCCTTTTATATCATTGAAACCCTCAGGCGACCTAGGATAGGCCATAGACAATAGGGTTAGGTTGGTTAAGTTTGTCTATCCTATGCTACGGGGACTAGTGCCTCCAGGGAGGCACTGTTAGTTTCCCTCAGCTATAAAGAAGCTTTTGGGACTTATATCTTTCGTGTCCAGATTGCTTCTTTCCGTTTTCTTGCCTTCTTTCCAGATAATTTTTTATCTTTTCTTCCTCTTCTTTCTGATCTTGTGTAGGAACACACGTTGTGTATAGATTCCCCCTTCTCCTAAGTACAAATTTAATGGTTCCTTCTCTTTCGGTGCGAAATAGCCTCGAGTTTCTAAAGCGCTGCTTTCCTCTTAAGTACTATCCTTATTAATACTACTTCTTCATAGCACTGAGATATTTTCTAATCAAACTGGCCCTGAACCCATTTCAGTATTACAATGATTTGAAAACGAAGTCAATCACAGATGGCGGCTTTATGTCAAAAGTCATATCGTAAGCAAAAGTTGAGACTGGCACCCCAAGTTTTTTCACCTTGTGTTTGACTTAGCTTCATTTTATTTTCATAGATGGTCAAGGAATTTGTTAGTTTTTCATAGGGCAGGATAAAACGTAGAAATTTGAATACAAAAGTCTGATAGAAATTATTCGTTGACTATAGTTTAGAAGATACGAGCGTGTGAGTTAGTATGCGTGTCATCTGGTGTACCCATGAGGTTGCTGTTGAAATAATTTGAAATCATCTTCAGGAGCTAATAACTTCAACATCCTTGAAACCGAGAATAATTTGTATGTCTGCTTTTTTGTGGGATTCCTTATGTAAGGTACCTGTTATTCACCTTATGAATAATATACAGAGCGTCCTACTCATCATGCAGCCTTGATGTTGAACTCGGATAGAACTTTATTTTTCAGGGGTGGAAACCTAAATTCAAAAATTGTTAAAACCCTTCTTTTAAAACACCATTTATTTAGATTTAAATAACGAATACCATTGGTTTACAATATATGGTAAAACAATGAATACTATAAATAATAAAGAATCGGCATTGGTAAAAAAATAAAATCAGCATCGGCAAAAATTTTGGAATCAGTACATCACTATGTATTACACCTTGGAAATGTATGCATAATAGTGTTGGATTCCATCAAAGAAGCTAACTGCGTTTTATGCTTTAGCTTGAAGGTCAATGTGGCAATCGAAATGTGGTGGGTGTCGAATTTATGTGTTTTTGAAATCGTCAAAAAATTTTTGCCAATTATTGCGGCCACTGCCCTGCGCCTGCCTCAGAACTACGTTTCCGCAATACTAAATCCACTTTGTTTTGGTATTATGTTACCTTTCATGTAAGGACTTTCGTCCTACATCTCTATTCAGTTTTCTATTCATTGATCCAGCATTTCCATCTTCGACAATCTCATCCTTTTTGTGTTACATATTTGTACCTTCAATTGTCGTCTCCAGTTTTAGACCGTCCTTTCTCAGAAAAAGTATACACTCGTGCTGCAGGTCAAATGATCTTATTCTTTGGTTCTACATCCGCTTGACATAGCTTGACATAGTAGGCACTTTGGCATTGCATTATTTCACGTGTAATCTGCTTCATCCTACCTGCAGTGGGCTGGTGATGTGCGTGAATATTGGTAGCCTGAAGCCGAGTGCTCAAAGTATTTATATCAAATTTACGAGGGATCGACCATCTAACGAAAGGTACCTATTTCACTTAGTCAATATTCCCACTGAATCAGGGTTGTTTCATAGGGACACAGAAATGACAAAATTAACCTACCATAGCTCCATATTGCATACTTGGTAAAAATTTGTTCATTTTTCGTACGATCTTTTCAGTACGACCTGAATGTGGTGGTCGAAGCCATTCTATATGTGTGGTTCATCGGAGTTTGCGGTTGCCGCTTCCTGATGAGGAGACACTTCATCGGCGACATCGTGTGCGGCATCGTGATTGGCTGGCTCGAAAAGCTCTTTGTCGTGCACTCTGGCCTGTGGATGGACGTGTCGTCTGCAAATAACGTCATTGCATATTTCTTTGACGAGACTTACGCCGGCGCCAATTTTGACGTATAATGTGAATGACGTTTTTTATATCGCTCTCGAAAAGTAATAAAGGTGTTACAAATGAATTTTTTGTTCTCAACGTTTTGAATATTTTATAATTTTGATGTATGCTCATGTTATTGTTTGTGTAGTTCACTATCATTTTTTAATTAGCTTTTAATTTTAACTTGATGCTCATTTCTTTTTTTTTGAATAATGCTTACATTGTTGAAAGCTGTACTGCCACCGTATGCTGGTCTTGATATCGTTTGCGTAGTACTCAGTCCAACTCGTTGAATAATCTGCGGACGCGAGAAGAATTTTTGCGTTGTTCACGTTGACGACCTGGGAGGAAGGCTTCACATACATTTATTGCAAATTTCTCGCTGTTATGATGACCGTAAGCAAATTTTCGATGCACGCAGAAATTTGCAAAGCCTGCACCAGTGTTGTCGTCTGCTTTAAAATTTCCGGGAGGCACTGGCCTCGTGCTGATAGCTTTTCAAACCCGACTACCTGAAGACGGTGGTTCGGGGGTCCTAACGCCTTACAACCTGCGGTGCTTGAATGAGGAAAATATTGGTTTTAATGCATACAGCAGTTGAATGTGGATTGACAAGATAAGCTGTGGAGTCTGACTATATTTAAGTCACCAGAACTGGCAATTATTCTGCAAATTTACTGAGTCTGGAAGGCATGAACCGTGTGCGATTGGATAAGGAATGAGAGTATCTGTATCCCAAGTTATGAATTTTCGCTATGTTTATCTGGTCGGGCATGACAATCCTGTAGAATGGAAGTCACTGAGCAGAAAACCTGAGTAGTTGTGGTTTTGAAAATCCCGTGTACTGACTTTACACCGCAGCCATAGTACAAAACTTGACTGCGTGTTGCACTCACGTGTGTGTGTTGTGCAGTGTATGTATACTGGAGATGGAGGGACGATAGAACTGCCTGCATCTCAAATGAGTGAGCGGAAGACGGAGTTAGTGGGCTATACAGGACTCTGATGTCGAGGTTTCTCTATCTTGGATAAAATTTTACTTCAGTGTTCTATTGACGTCAGTGAATGATGGAGAATGGGCGATTTTGATCGAGGCTTGCAATTGTTTGTGATTTTTATGGGGATTTGTACCCAACATGACATCGTTTTGATTTTTTATCAAGGTTAGCGCATTATGTGATTTTGAGTCGTTTTAAGATAGAAATGTGCGTAGCAGTTTCGAGTTTTATTGATGATAATTATTCTCCGAGTTAGATTTTTAAAATAAAAATTTTAGTGTCGTTAGCCTAATAATTCATTTATTGAGTTCTAAATTCAGTATTATTTTCTAGAATTGGTTTGAAAAATAACAACCCTAGCGTCAAGATGGTTAGTGGAGTGATCGCGAATTTGCCATTTCATAATGCTGGATGAATCGTTAATTAAAATCGAATATTCATTCTAGGATGCACGTTTGGCTGTACCAAGTACGTATACTTAATGACAATATTCTTCGTTACTCACAAAAAGCAGTTTTTAGCAGGTTCGTTAGTACATAAGAACATATCTTGCATGTGCGCTCTCTTGATATACTTCAACTGAAAGTAATTACGATGTATTTAGAACTCCCATTTCTCTTTAGCAGTTGTGAATAACTTGATCCTTCACTGTTCCCGCCAACGCTTTGAAAATAAGGTTCCAAGCTTATATGAACTGAACTAAACTTAGTATTCAGCTCTTGCAATGCGAACGATTGCTTACTTGGGAGGGAGTTGGACAGCGTTTTCCTGCATTGCCCACGCTTGCATTACCTCTTGGCGCATCATTTATAGCAATATTATCTGATGAAAGTCATCATAATACTTGTCTTCTCTGTTCAATACCATTGATAGTTTTGCTGTTCTTTTTTGAGATCAACATGTTTGAGCATAACGTCTTTTTAGATGATTAACTATGATAGTTGAAAAGTAAAGTGAATTTTTATGCAATTTTATGATAACCTGTAGATAGGTAGTCGGTTATTTAGAAACCCACTCGGAGCATGTTTTTAACTTGACGGCCTTGTGCCATGGTGCTTGATTAGAGCGTACGCGTTTGAGTGCCTCTTATTACACTAGGCAGGGAAAAACGAAGCTCGGCGCGTCGTGTTATAAGTGTACCTAGGCTGAGTCTAATCGTTTCTTTTTTCAGCTGGGGCTTCCTAGTCTATGATTTTTGCAGGAGCATTTATAATTATCAATAATTTTGGCTACTTAAGTATTTTCATCGAGTGTTTCACAAATATGTTGGTGCAGCGGAGAAAAAGCTCGACTGGGCTTTTAGCCTTCGCGAGTTACGACTGTTCATTTTTCAACCGGATTATTTAGGGTCTCATCCCTTACTAGAAAAGTATTCTCTGTTGCCGAGTGAGGCATGTTTTGTCTTCTGTAATTGACGTCGCTTCTGTCTTGTTTGTGCTAGCCGCTTTTACGTTTCTTTTTGGGTTACAGGTGTCTGTTAACAGTAATTAATTTCAAAGTGTCGCCAGCGGAGGGACGATTGATTTTGAGTCTGAAATTTTTATGTTTTCGAGTACAATTGTTTGAATAGTTTCACGTGATCTTAAAAGATCTTCAGCATTTTACTTGATTGACGAAGAGTTGTCCGTATAGGAAACGGTTCCATTCGTATTCAGAGCCCTACTGACAGGTCTCCTTCCTCTAGCTGGTAAATTAGCGCTATCTAACTGGAATTTTAAGAAGTAATGTATGTTCAACTGCTACAAAATACTACATTTCATGTAAAAGTTACTTCTCGATTATCAAGCAATTTTTTCATCAATTATTAGCTGAAGTAGTGAAGATTCTGACATGTAGGGTCGTTATTTTTTTTTTTTCAATCGTTCTTTTAATTCGGTGAAAAAACATTCTGCTTTGAACTTTCTATTGATTTAAACCCTTTTTTTGCATATGTTGCCGCTTATATGAAACATGGGTGATCCTTCATACTCAAATTCTACATGCTGCCATTTCTTTGAATTTTCGACAAGTGCCGCCGTACGTATAGGCCATAGCTCGTAGTCAACTAGAGTATTTGCTCGAAGCCTTACGTGCAAACGTAGAGCTCTCTGCCTAATAGAGTGTCTCAGTTTTTCTTAGAGTAGAAACGATTTCGTCGATAGAGGGTTTACTTGCTCTAATCTGTAATGAGTTCACTCATGAAGAGCTCCCTAAATTAATTTTAAGCTCGGATTTTAATCGTGTCCTCCTCTGGTAAGAAACTGCCACTTTTCCTTTACTTACACATGTTCGTACGCCTTCACAGAAATAATTCATTCTTTGCGTTAGTTATACTGAGGGTCTTGCGGTTGCTTTCCAGTGAAAATATTACATAATTAACAGACTGTCTAGTTTACACTGATTTTATCCTACTCTCAAATCCCTTCTAACATGTTGGCCATACAAAGGTTTCTAGTCTATTTTTACAATAAAATGAATCGACTCAAAAGTGGTTTCTGTTACCTTGCATTTGAGTTACGCTAGAGGAATCAAAGCGTAAAGCTTAAGAAAACTTCAGTGTAAAAGAACCGACTTGCGTAATGTGAGATTTTTCGTTCACGAAAAATTTGACTTTTTTCTGAAAAAAAGATATGCATAATTGCACCATCAATGTGAAGCATTTTCTAAGGGTGACGTAGCTGAGATTCATACTTCTATCGTTCAGTAAAAGTGAGATACATACTGCAGTTCCCCCGCTTATTGGAGACGGTCAAGCCATGGTTTCTTCTTGGACGGTGGTAGTCATAGGCAGTTGTCCAGTCCACCTGTTGAAAGCTAATTGTAATCGTTGCATGGTTTTTGTAAGAAGCTATGTTCGATATGTCGAAGTCCGAAATAAATGATGTAAGCCTTACCTGCGTGCAACCTTGTACTCCATCCTGAAGTTCTATGAAAATTCAGGCTTTTTCAACCTTCATTTTCTCCGTTTCCACGTGCATGAAACGACCTCTGCCAGTAGTGCGATTTGATGTTTTATTCGTATTTAGCTTATTGGTAGCTGGGTCTCGGCCGAGCAGTGTGAGGTCGCGCGGAGACCTAACGATACTCCGAGGGGAAAATGAATTTTTTTTATAATATGTCATAAATTAATATGACACTTTAAGCTGGGCGGAAAGTACGGTGGAATAACGAAACTTGGTAAAAAGGGACAGTAAAATGTTTACCTAGTGAGTAACTGAATAGTCGTTCAAATGAGCTCGCATTAAC
>VOMN01098675.1:15605-45854 GCA_014899125.1 Orchestia grillus | reverse complement strand
AGTGTGTGTGCAGTGTGTGTGCAGTGTGTGTGCAGTGTGGGGCTGTGTGTGTGCAGTGTGGGGCTGTGTGTGTGCAGTGTGTGTGCAGTGTGGGGCTGTGTGTGTGCAGTGTACTATTAATTAACCTAGGTTTGACAAAGCATCAAGCTGATGAAGTCTACGGATGTTAAATCAAACATTTCAGTATACTTTGGGCTAACGAAGTCTACGGATATTAGAACCAACATTTAAATACGTCTCAGATCAAAGAAAAACAAAAAATATAAAGGTATTAGAACTTAAATTTAAATTTACCTCTACACAGTGTTCAACACAAAAATTACTAATATACAATTCATACACACTAAGATGCAGAAATTATTTAGAGTCGAAAGAAATTAAACTTCGACTCGAACATGTCTACATAAGTCAAGACCCTTGTGCCATTTCTGAAAGCAAAGCGACGCCAATTCCAATCAAGAAAGTGAACCCCGGTGTTTTTCATTTTCTTTTTACAATTTGTCGCTTGCCGGCAAGCGTTACAGCTCGCTCTTGGACACCGAAAACAAGCCCTCATAGCCCTACACCAAAATTTCGATACAATCATGTAACGTAGAAAATATTCACCTTCAGAACGACTCGATATCAGGTCCGATATTTAATATCCCTCAAAGCAACACTTGCATGTTAGTTTACAAGACCAACACTAATTTTTCAGTCAGAAAACGAAAGCATTGAACGGTACACAAAAGGAGTAACGGTAGAGTGCCACCCTCACTCGCCAGCGCCTCAGTCAATACTGAGAAGCGATGAGGCAACCATAGGATTTAGGGCACGAGCCGTTACATCGACAGCAACAACTGCACGACGCACGGAGCTGTGATGCACGGAGCCTCGGAAACCTTGTTCATTCAAGATGAAACCTGTGAAGATTTTGATCTTGAGTCGCTCGCAAGAGCTTGTGGGAAGTCGCAGAGCGCATCGCTTATATGCCATGAATTGATGACTTGAGCGGAAAATGCACCGAAGACGAACACCTGTCACAAGAACCGTACACCTGTCGCAGGAACCGTACGCCTGTCGCAGGAACCGTACGCCTGTCGCAGGAACCGTACGCCCGTCGCAGGAACCGTACGCCCGTCGCAGGAACCGTACGCCCGGCGCAGGAACCGTACGCCTGGCGCAGGAACCGTACGCCTGTCGCTCCAACTAGAGTTAGGTTAAAGCTGAACAAAAAGAGGAGTAGCTACAAAACTCAAGTTGCAACAGGTTACAGCGGTCACCTGACATTGTACAGGTGTTGACCGGCGGGTTACTAGGAATGCTCATGAGGTGCCCTGTTCCCAAAATGAGCATGAACAAGAACAGCCACACATCAAAAGAATAATTTGCTTTGTGTGTCAAATTAAAGCAAGAGTTGAAAATAGCATAGCTCAGTCGGACGCATCTCAAAAGCTGTGCGAGGTTACCGGGTTCGAGAACAGTAAGCTAATTTAATATGCCGTGTACTACAGCAATACGAAATAACAAAAAACATCACGTGTGAACTGACCCTAGCCAATGCGCAAAAAATTGGACAAGATATAACCCAGCAGGTGAATCTTAATTAATTAAGGCATAGCATAAAGGGAAAGAGGAAAGCTTAGTTTAAATTTAGTAGACAGTAGTGACCTGCCGAAATCAATTTTTTTGCCAATCCCGAAATCAATTCGTATCTTTAGCCGATACCGATAATTCTATTCTGATAATTATTGATTACCGATGATGAATGACAATTATGCTACCCTATAATAATAGGCCAGTGTTCCCTGTTTGGTCCGCCCGTCCGTCTCTCTGCCACAAGCTCTGAAGGATTTAGATTGGAGAATATTTCCCCTTCCATATTTCATACATATCAGCGAGACTGTCAGAGAATGCAGTCCGTATCAATGATACTGAAAATAACTGTCTCATGTCAGAGTTACCGCAAATATTAGAGCATTTTAAAAAGTTTTGATTATTTGGGGTCTTCATGTGACGTTCGTTGTAGAATGGTTCTGCCCGTGTGAGTAAAATCGTGATGCGTAACGAGATTTTTTAAGAAATTAACAGCATTTGGCCTGCCATGTTTGGCCAGGCGCGCCTTCTAATTGAAAATATTCATTGGCTTAACCGTACTCGGCAAGTCAATGGTTCTTAAGTTTAAATAAATGGTATTTAAAAATGAATATATGTAATTTAAAAATTCACCAAATTAGGCTTCCACCTCTGAAAAATTAAGTTCTCTGCAATGAGTTTACCATAAAAACTGCACGATAGATGGAACGCTCTGAGACGTACGCATAATTAAGGTAAATAATCATCAGTTTACCATTAAGACTACGATCAATGGAACGCTCTGTGGAGTACGCATAAGGTTAACTATCAGGTATCTCACTTAGGAAATAACAAAAAAGTAAGACATACAAATTATTCTCCGTTTCATTGACGTAGAAGTTATAAGCTCGTGAAGATGACTTCAAATTATTCCAACAGTACCATGATGTGCGTACCAGACGACACGCATACTAACTCACATACTCGTATCTTCTTAACTATACTCAGCGAATAATTTCTACTAGATTTTTGTACTCAAATTTCTACGAGTGACCTTGCCTTATGGAAAACTAACAAATTCCTAAGCCATCCATGAAAATAAAACGGAGCCAAGTCTAACACAGAGTGATAAAACTCGTGCCAGGCTCAACTTTCGTTTATAAATGTTGCACAACATGAATTAATATCTGTACGGATTGAGATATTAATTCATGCTGTGCAACAATTATAATGATTACACTGAGAGAGAAAAAAACACCATTCACTGCAGTGAATGTTAGCAGTGACTGACGCGTGACAGACCGAAGGCATCAATACACCTGCCCAACCAGTGTTACCAGACATTATCATTTACGCAAGAAACGCACATGTGTATGCTCTAAAAGTAGTCGATTGTGCCTGTTTGCTGCCCAAACTTGAAAATTAATTTGCCAAAAATCATTTAATTAGAAACTAGACGGGTTTACATGCACGGCTGACCTCGTACAACATTAGACTAACATAGCATAGCTGATAGGACTTTATAAACACAAACTGTTTCCTTTAACAGTAATTAACATCACACAAATAAATGAAAAAATGTACATGTATTTACAAACAGGCGATGATAAGCTTTAACTTCCGTATATGATAATATAAAATCAGTGTCATTTTTCTTCTTGATGATGTACATTTCGAGAGGAGAAATCGGCCATTTTCGCTGTGTACCGATGTTGATTTCTACATAAAGTGCCGATTCGTATCGATACCGATTAACCGGCACATGACTAATGAACATAAACAAACAAGGGTGGTCATTTTTTTTATAACTGATTTCTGACGTATGAGCAGCACGCACCGCGCACGCGAGGGATCAGCGCTCTGCGGCCCTCACGGTCTGACGAATTGCTCAGCATGCAATGGTAACACCCACGTCGATCTCATCACGAAAATAAAGTAGCAATACACCATTTAATGCAATGACTAGGAAAGTTTTATATATTACTCGACATCAGCTAAAGTTAACCTTACTGCAGTATCCAAAATTTAATCATTTTTGAACGAGGTTGAAGTGTTCGAATACGCGTTGACTCACTTCCATAAAATCAAACAATGAAACTAGAACGAAATGCAGTCAATTTTCTCTAATTTGCCTAATTACACTTAAAAGATTCTAATTCCACTAACTTCATGCGTACTTCATCAATATTCTGTTGCTGTACTTTATTCTACTTGGAAAACAATATTCAATAAGTAGAATTTCATAAGCAATCTATGGCCAGCCTCGAATGTGATGCACGTGACTGCCTCGTGCAAGGAGGCACGTGATGCATTCCAACTTCTAACGCAGTAGTTTTTCAAGTTATGCAGCTAACTATAGGTACAACCGTCCGTGGTTAATCAATAAACCATATGGTAAAATGAAATTTTAGCACAAATGTTATTACTCCAAACACGTAAAAAATATGTAAAATCACACATGCAACCTCTGAGGCAAGCGCTGACTAAAACATGTCAATCTACATTATTCTACATTAACTCGTAGGCGAGCAATTGGATAAAACCTCAGGTGGTACTGATGACACGCGTCTAATTTAAACGGAAACCTAAGAAAAACACACGTTGTGAAGACCACGACCAAAACGGAAGAGCTGAACACAACACCGTAGAGTCAGTGGCAGAGAGGGGTCACGCAACACGTTCATAACAGGGCACAGCAGCTACTTAAAGAGCGCCAGCGACGGAGGTGGCGGCTGTTGTAGCAAAATACGCTACAGAACCTCCCCTATTGAACAGCGGAAGAATGCGAAATAAACCGCCCAAATTGACACGGAAAACCGCTTCACCAAAACCGGTACTTAAAAATCTTACTAAAGCACAATCAAAACATGAATTAAAAACTACGAATGCCTCACTCCAGTTTACGACAGCGCTTTTCTGCAATGTAAAACTCCGAAATAATGTGAATAAACATGTAACTAAAATACATAGTAGCTCACTCGATACTTCACCAATAATTGCCATGTCACGTAAGGTTGATGGAGCACTGCCGCAGTATAGAGCTCACTCAACTCACCGAGGAACAAGAACAATCCTAAAAACACAACTAGTAGCCCACCTCAAGGATTTAAAATGTTCGTGAAAAATATTGGATTTGCTGAGAACGCAACGAATGTGCAGGCTTCCGACCAGAGGAGGGCACACATGAAGGAGGGCACACATGAAGGAGAGGGCACACATGAAGGAGAGGGCACACATGAAGGAGAGGGCACGCATGAAGGAGGGCACACATGAAACAAGAGACCAAAGGTCTATTGTTTGAATAGATGCATTATTTCAACGCTGATGGCTTGGCATTCAAAACTGAGGACACGTTGCCGATCCAACGAACACGCTGGAATCAGTTTTGAAAACACGTTCTTGTGATGCATTAAACTTACACGTACTTCTCTGTTGTTCGGGAGAAAAAAAACTTGTTTTTAAAGAAAACAAATCATTAGAAGTTGAGATCAAAAATTGTTAACAAAAACTTCAGGCAAATCAAAATTGAATTGTGAAATAGAAAAATACGATAAAATGAAGCTTTCCAGAGCAACAGAAACTCGCATGAAACCAAACTTGGATCAACAGAACGAAGGGAACGGAAAATAATACGCTCATCTCGGATAATTAATACAAATAAATGACTAGAGTGCACCGAAATGATGAGGGTATGAGTACGTGAGAGAAGAAGTGCGTTCACTCCACCTTCATGGAAATGAAAACAAATTAACTACACGAAAATAATAAAGCAAACGAAACACAAAGCGTTGATGAGCGCGTTGAGAAGCAGTGAAGAACACAGCTGCACGCTACACAACGATGTAAAGCCGCTTTCCTTCATGAGAAAGACCAGCGCCAAAACAGCAAAATTCAGCAGATAACTGATATTATAAAGCAACATCAAAGGAAAAAAAGAAAACCAATACTCACACGAATTATCATCAGGGGACAAAACTATACATATTTATCTCCGCATTATCATACACTCGAAAAGCAAAACTGAATCAATACCACACTTTCGTAAGATCTACTGAAAATAAAGCAACACACGCGCAAAAAACAAAGCAGCGACGATATCGACTAACGTTGAAGTGGACGCAGCGAGCGCATTCTAGGGCCATGAAGAGGGGGGCGGCGACGGTACACGGCTCTCGAGCGCCTCAGGTTTGTTTAGCTCTGCGAGATGGGTTTGTTACCGTGCGCCTGCTTACCACTCCGCCCTTCTCTACACGCTCAGCGCCCACGAAACAGGTAAGCAAACCATGCAATACGAACAATATGGTGGAATCACAGACTTTAAGAACTGATCGGCAACCTTAGAACTGTAAAAAAAAAAGATTCAATCAGCTATCAAGATTTACTAGTTACTTTAAATTTCCCTATGCACATGAAATGTGATCGGAAAAAAAAGCGAAGAGAATGGACCCTTTAGTAAAGACTTAATAGAACAACGAATCTACGCGCAAGATGTGTTCCCACACAGGTTTCCCTGCACATAGAAACAGCAGATGAAGAATAAAAATGAAGAAAAACAAAAAAAGATAGCTAAGAAGGGATGAAAACTGAAAGAAGCCCCGAAGCCCTGTCTACAGTCGAGATAACCACATCAAGTTGTACAAGTTTACGTTCTCTCGGCGTTACAACAACAAATCAAAGGTTCTTCGTAAAAGTTCACCAATGAAGATTCATAATACTACTACATGGAGGAGTTTAGACAGCCCAGTAGATAACACAAATATTTCAACGCCTATCAAATGGAAGGCAGTCGACAAAATAAAATTTGTTCGTAAAATATCGTAGCAGCGTGCTGAAACAACTCAATAAAATAATTAAAATAAAATATGGCGGACAACAAATGATCCTGCTAATACAAGTGTCATCTCATATTAGAGATTTATTCCCACTTGCATGCACTGCAAAAGCACCGCTGAGCCCTGACTTGCCTGTACAGCAGCGATCCCCCGTCACCACCGCAGTCGCTACACGTTCATTCTCATGCTTATATCTTTAACGCTAACCCATCAATTGAAACGAAACCGTCAGTGGGTCTCCATCGCAGTCGAGTGCTGTACGTACAGTCTGCAGCCAAACTTGACCACACAAGTATAACAAACCGATGTTTTCGCCTCGTGTACACGACACTCAAGGACGAGACTAGGAAATCAGTTCATCTGTTGGTACGTGCGCAACTGAAACATAACCTATTTCGGCCAGGCTGAAATAGAAAAAGACCATTGCCCACCTGTCTGTCGCCGTCGTAGTAGATAATGTGGGAAGGCGTGAGCAAGAACCACCTCTCGCGCCAATTGGTAGGACCAAACCTGCTTCTGTTCTGCGATCTCTTTATCATGAACGACTCCCGCAAGATCTCGTCCCCTCCGCCGCCTTCTGCTGCCGTCGCCCCGCCCGCCACTTGCGGCAGATCTTCATCCACACTGCCGGCAGCAGCGGCAGCTACAGCGCCTTCAGGGGGGAAATTAACAAGGATTTTAATTTTCCTTAATAGCGAAATGTGGGACCATTGATCGTTTCAAAATTCTATCAATACTGCGTGAATCTGAATCAATGTAATGAATAGCTAGCAGGGGTATATAATGAAGATAAATACGGACACCAGCATGAGGTCGCCTAGCTATCCATAGCGAGGAGTCCAATCGGATGGACAATGAACTGAAGTACCATGACGCTGTCAAGTCTCCCTCGCGATGTAGCTCTGCCTGACAACATCCCATCAAGGTGTGGCGTCGCTCGCTTGTTTACTTCTACCGAGGTAAGGAAAGTTTTTCCCCTCACTAACATCGTAATAGATGTTTGATCTTATAACAGGTCTCAAAGTTCATGTGAAGGATATATTTGGGGGTCATTTGCATGCTTCATTCATTTAGATCGCAGACACGCAACCCTGAAATTTGCAACGGAAGAGCTGAACACAAAAACTGCTCAGTCAAGCGGGATTCCCTTACTCTATTTATTCAAACCTCGAAGTATAATATCCTGAAAAGTTTAGGGAAAATTATTTTTCAGTATTTCCAATGAAGTTAGGGTCATGAAAATTCAACTAATCCTATTTAACACGGAAATTACCACATGAAGAAAGATCAATATTTTTATAATGCAGATGTTTCTAGAACACTTGATACTTGTCGCTTTTTTTTTCAAGAAAATTGTAGAATTTTCATGGTTTGAGGTTTCAGTAGTATTCTATAGATTAAGTCAAAGTTAACTTGTAAGTACAATTGAAATCATTACATCATTCGCAGTCTGACAGTTGTCTTGTAAACATTGAGAGTTTGGGGGGAAACGACCTGATTGATAACGACCTCAATAAACGCATTGTAGACCTTCATAGAAATGGAGTTGGTTATAGAAAGATTCCTCGTCTATTTAACGTGCCATTGAGTTCAGTTGGTACAATAATTCGTCACTGGAAATCTTATAAATTAGTTCTGGTGGTCCATGGATTAGATTAAATCATATTACATTATTATTTAGCTTAAAGCTCCCAGCTCACATGAAATGTAATCCAAAGAGAGCGAAAAAAGGTAGCATTTAGCTTAAACTTTGGAAAAAGTGGAATCTATGAACAGATGTGTTCCACCAACAATTCTCTGAGCACAGAAACACCAAGTTAATAAAGAAAAAAAGAAAAGATAACACAATCAGGGAAGAAGGCGTGAAAATTGAAAAAAAACAAAATGGGCACGAAAGATAAAAGTCCTGACTGCCTAGCTAAAGCTGAGGTAACCGATCAGTGTCTCCTGGGGAAGTCATTCTAGAAAGATAACGCAACGTGTAGTTAAGTTATTCGCGAGAAAGGTTGGTAAACAAAACCTGAGATACCCCTAAAGAAGTTCAGGAAGACCTAGATGGAAGTGGAGTAAAGTGAGCACAGATAATTTATTGTTCGCTTTGTCGATATGACATCTTTTCGAGGTCTCCAAGGAGAACACTGTGTTTAAAGAGGAAACACGTTATTTGTGAGGAAACATTTGCAAATGAGCATATCATCAAACCCGCGTCATTTCGGGAAGAAGTATTGTGGTCAGACGAATTAAAAACTGAACTCGCTGGTCGAAATATTTGTTGCAAAGATTTGGAGAAATAAGGCAAGTAAATATTCGCCAATGAATACTATTCCAGTCAAATTTGGAGGCGGATCGATCTTGATCTGGGTTACTTTAGTGCCAGATGTGTTAAAAATATTGAAACAATAGAAAGAAGAATAGATGGTACTTACTATAGAGGAAATAAATTTACGTCGAAGTACACCATATTTCAGCTTAAAGCCAGGTTGTTGTTTCTTTCAATAAGACAACGACCTAGCACAAACTTGGTTAAGTACGAATGGAATGAATGTTCCAAACTGGCCAATTCAATCTCCATATGATCGGATCGAAGACTTGGGATGAGAACTGAAACTCGGAATTCGAAAAAGAAAACCTCAAAACATCCCTGAGCTGAAAGGAATTTACCATGAAGAATGGAAAAACATTGGCCAAGGATCATACAAGAAGATCGTCAGTGGCTACTCTGAACGCCTACACTGTTTTTAGCAGCAAAGGTTACGCTATGAAATATTAAGGGAGGACTTAATAAATGTGTTGTACACTCGTGAGTGTACAACTAAATTGATTTCTCTTCATATATTCATTTCTTTATCACTTAAATATGATTGTCTCATTAAATGCTTCATTAAGTATATGTTCTACCAGTAGTTAAATTTCCATTACTGTAACTGCATTGAAAATAGATACATAATAATGCCTACTTTCTAATGTGTTTTAAATTTTTTCAGGACATTGGACGCCAACAAACCACTACATTCTTAACACAAGCTCTTCATTGACTTCCACTGCAAGTTCTAACCACAACTGTACAGTTAATTATCTTCGACATCACTCTTTGCAACCTGATCAATTGGATTACTATTCTACCTGTGTCAGTACTCTGACTATATGCTAATAGTAATTACTGTCTTTTGTATAAAAAGAACATTATTGTTTTTAATCAAGTTTCCCTGCAAAATAGGGGTGAGTCTTACGAAGAGATGCGTCTAATACGCCAGTGACTATAGTGCAAATTTCAACGAGATTAGAGACAACGTATATGCAAAACTTGAAAATAAAAACGACGAAAACCATATAAAGCGTATTCCAATATCTCGAAAACTAGAGTCATTGAGTAATATTATATTCATTAGCCATCCGTAACAAATTTTCTTTAATTTAGATCACCTGCACGGCGCGACAAGTACTCGTTTCTGCCAGCAGGAGCGTCAATGCTGCCGCTTCTCCGGAAGTCCGCAGGTCGTCCTGTAGTATCGGTGCTACTAGTCCTTTGGTGAAAATTACTTCGATAGGTGCTGTCGATACTGCCGCTACGCGGGTGAGGGTAATCTCCCCTACAACTTGCATCGATACCACTCCCACTCCTGAAATGAGGCAAGTTGTTGCGTGTGGTGTCGATGCTACCACTCCTGCTGTGAGGGAAGTCACTTCTCGACGTGTCAATGCTCCCACTGCGGTGATGCGGCGGGTCATTTCTCGAGGTGTCCATGCTGCCGCTTCTGTGATGAGGGAAATCGCTACGCGTGGTGTCGATACTCCCACTTCTGTGTTGCGGGAACTCATTTCGCGTGGTATCAATACTCCCACTTCTGTGATGCAGAAAGTCGTTTCGCGTAGTGTCGATACTTCCACTTCTGTTGTGTGGGTAGTCGTTCCTTGTGGTATCAATGCTACCACTGCGACTGTGCGGAAAATCTCTGCGCATGGGATCAACACTCGGACTCCTGAGAAGAAGGTCAGGGCAGACGTCCCTGCTGCACATGTTGTTCGTCATTGGAATGCCCGCCTCGTACATTCTCGAGTTCAGAGAGTTGTTCAAGTGAGGTTGTTGAGAACTATGTAAAGGAATCCCTAAACCAGGCACAGTGGCCTCGCAGTTATTATTCGACGAAGCAAAAGGAGGTTTGTTAACAACAGACGGAACATAGCTGGCACAGCCAGGACCATTGGATCCTCTGTAAGCACCTCCTTCACTGTAATAAAAACCTGGATGGTACCCTGTTGGAGGAGGGTTTGAAGGTAAAGGTGGTATACCTAGGCCCCCCATCCCCCCACTTCCTCCACTCTGGGAGCTGCTGCTGACACTAGCTCGGTCACTGAGGCTGCTGCCCCCATAGCTGCCCCGGCTGCTGCTGCTTGTGCTGCTCACAAAGCTGCCGCCCAGCCCACTCTCTTGCAGGAATGCAGCATCAGCAGAATTGACTGCAGGACTCGCATGAGATGATGAGTGAAGAGACAACAAACCACTGCCAGGTGATGCACTGCTGCCCATGCTCCCACTCATAACACCTGTTTAATAGAAAATCTTGCATCAGTGAATATAGAATGGAATTAACGGATGCTCCCTCATATTCATTTATACCACACAAATCAATTCATTTGAATAGAATAATGTCTATATTAAATGTAGATATTGTATCACTGAGATCTCTGAAGCCTGGTAAGTAAAATTTTCTATTTTTCACAAAATCATACAGGTACAGGATAGCCAATCAATCTTCCACTCCATACAAGAAATGTTTCACATCAGCAGTGGTTGAATGTGAATAAAAAATAATAAACAAACATATTTAAAATACTGGAATCATAGGTGCAAGTTGGAGCCATTTGATGTCTTCCATCCATCAAACTACAGACACACTGATAGAAAGGCCTACTCTAATCCAAACACTAATAGAAAGGCTTACGCTCATCCACACACTGATAGAAAGGCCTACTCTCATCCACACACTGATAGAAAGGCTTACCCTCATCCATTTTTATCTGAAATGGATCCCACTCAATTTTGGCAGTGCACTCATGTTCAAGTGCACTACACAAAACAAACCGTAATGAGAAAACCCAGAAAAGTTCAAATGACCTAGATAGGAGGCTATGAGGTATTGCTAACATTGCATATTCTGTGAATGCAAATTATGCACAATTGTAGGTACTACACTACCAAGGGATCATGCCTTCAGCCACCCTGCAGAATTTCTCACATATTGGCAACATTCCTGTGAAGTATGTACCCAAAAAAGGAAGAATTTATAATTTCCAATTTGTATCTATCACACATCATCCTGCCACAGATTTGAAATCACGTGAAGTGTACCTATTGCAAGTTTTCATATCTACCATGAAAGATTATTAAAAATTTAATTTTCTGATTAATTGCTACCCAGAGGGTACGATTGCATGTTGAAATAATTTATGATCAATGGATGGGGAGAAAATAAATAGAAAATTTGAATAAAAATTTCCCTTACCAACATAAAATAAATTCCTGAAATGTTCTTCAAGTTAGTGATATAATGTTCTTTATGATATGGAGCCACTAAATCTTTAATAAAACTTTGCATATCATATTGGTTCACCAACTTTTAACTCCCACACAAATGTTAATACACAAAAATCCTTGTTGGCCTGCTCCAAGGACTTGCTGATCAGCAGGGGTATCCATTACTAGCCTGAGTAGGCTCACAAAAACTGATATTGAGTCATAGCAGTAATTTTACCATTATGATTACAGAAGTGTCCTACATTTGTCATTAGTTTTCTCAAGTAGCCACTTCATTCAGAAATTTTATGTTTGATTTGATTCTAATTTTTTTCCCCATCATTGCAGACATACCCCTAAAGTCTGAGGGTGAAAACTTCTATTTACACTCAGTTTCTACTATAAAAACTCACACTGCTATATCTAACATTAAAATGCATAGGCTAAGCCTACAGTACTGCATAAGAACTCTTAAATATATTAGAAGGAACAATTTTGTAGTTCACTTTACCTAAGACTAAAGGAACATATCTAAAGTCAATCACTCCCAAATCCCAGGTGTGATGGTAGCTCTTAAAATAAGTGTTATTATGATGCAGTTGTTATTGAATTCATTTTTAACACTCAGTACACAGTAATCAGAGCTTAACTCTTTTGAAAGTAAAAGTGAGATGGAAATCAAATATTCTGTGCATTATCACTGTTATAAATGTTATCAGAGCTATTTAATTAGAAGAAGTAAAAAATATATGAACATGAAAAGATTAGACTTTCAGCAAGTGAGGGACACAATGAAAATGATTTGAAAAAATAAACAGCATCCTTACAAAACAAATCAAAACAAGAGAAGAAGACAAAAGTCACAAGAAGTTCAGACTTTAGAAATTAGATCAGACTGATCCAAATTTGTTACTTATTGATTATGTTGATAAATGAATCACAGAATTAAAAATTATTTATTTAAAAAACTTAGAGCCCATGCTGCACATACTAACATGTACACAGTAGTTATATAATGGCCTACATTAGACCAGCTTATTTGTGTTTCACATTAAATGTAAAATTATGTTTGCTAATTCAATATATTCATATAAAAGTAAAACACAACTTGCTATAAGTGCCCATCTTTTAGCTGAACCATTAACATATTCTTTGCAACAGGCTGCTTCAATGTTAGAGTGTTTGAATTCAATAACACTTCAGTGCTTCAAAGTTCAACATACTTCCACCTTGTTTGCTTTATCTCTTCACTCTGATTAATAAAATATGAGCATTTTCATTAAATTCAAACAAATATGTGTTAACTTAGAAACAAACTATTACATAAAAGCAGAATAAAATGTTCCACTGGTATACTTATGGCCAAATATGCAAGAAATATATTAAAAAGAGAAATATTCTGAAGGACAACTTCAGCTGCTAATTATTAGCCATCCAATCATAAAATCAAACTTGTGCCTAAAAAATATGAATGTTGAAGGACAGTTTTGCATTGAGCATTAGCAAGAGCCTTTGAGGTTGATTTTAATAGGTTAGTTAAAAGAAAAAATGAAGTTTTATTATAGAAAGGCACACTTAAATTTTGTCTACGTAAACTTGCAGGTAAATAATTACTTTACTGTGGCCAGCTACATAGAGCATCCCATTTGTCAAACAGCCTTTATTTTAGTATCATTACATAAAACAATTATTTTGAGTGGTGGAAACCTATATTTGAAAGGTTTCAAAGTGTAAAATAAGTTATAATGAAAGACATTCAGATCATCCCTATTCTTATACAATGAAATAACAAACTCTACCAAAATTAGGGCACATTTTCACATGTTCTGACTACCATTATTATCCCGTTGCATTGTGTAAAATTAACAAAACACACCTATCCAATCCTAACCTAATGTAACTGGGAGGAAGCAGTGGTGCAAGAGACATATTGTAAAATATAAACTGATTCCTCACAATTTGTTTATCACACAATTTTGAAAATTGATTCCTGCTACTAAGAAAAAAATTCACATCAAATGAGCTCAAAATGTAGACAGTACAAAGAATGGAATGCTCTCACAGTAAAGTAATTATTACCCAAATTGTGCATAAATTTATATCCATACTTGAAGAATCTCTAATTAAATGCTACATTTTTAAGGAATTTATAGAAGAAATGAATTGTGAGGCAAAGACATCAAGAGAGCAGCTAGACCTAATACATTTGTATCAGTGTGACTCAATGTAGCTGACATAACCTTTTTCTATAATAGTAACCAGTATTCCTCAAGGTTGAACAAACATTACTACTGTATTCAAAACTGAGTGATTGAAAAATTTTCATTGATAACTTGAAACACCGCCTTTGATTCCAAAATACAAGTGTACCAGAATTTTAAAATATTCATCAGGTGTACATACATTCACTCTAGATACTGGATATTACAATAACTCAATATAAAGATAAACCAAACAATAACAAGTCATTAATTTTATAGATTAAACAATGCATAGATTTAAAAAGCAGATTTCTAACTATTCAACATGCATAAGGTTACGTTACTTACGAAATTACGTCCAAATCTTATTTTCCATATAACTCATCAGCTTATTTTTCGACCAGTTCGATTCTTATTTCAACAATTTAGAGATAATAGCGACACGATAGGCTAACAATTGTGTAATATTTTAAACCACTGAACAATGCGAAACTGAAATATGCCTTTGCGAATAAATTCCCGAAATCAAGTGACAGCAGTACCGGGAGATTTTAATTTTATACTTTCAAGTCTACCTCTATGTTAAAAAAACAAAATTCCTATATATGTAGTTAGCAATAACGCTCTAAATAAATGCAGATACCTTAAATAATCACAACTGTCACAGCTTATCGTTTCTTAGAATTCACAACCACGTTAAAAAACTAACACCTGTTGCTCAAGTGAACAATAGAAACTTTGCCCACAACAACAAGTTTTCTTGCCATATACGTAGTTGTTCTCATCGAACTTGACAGAAGCTTTTTCGCTAAAGATACCATTATTTTAAAATATATAGAGAGCAGACATTAAGCCCAGCGATACAAATAAGCTAGTGAGAATTCGTTCACGTACTTTATATTGTTCTGTGCCATATATGTATGATTAATATTTGAAACGTGATATGCAGCATTAAAAAAAAGATCTTGAATCCTATTCCCTATCACGATACTGAAGACTTAAGTCAACCCTTCATATTGTATGCAAGTAAAATAATTCAGAGTTTATTATANTACAATCGGTGATACTCAATCAGACCTCATGAATATAAGCAATGGAGTTCCCCAAGTGTCTGTTTTAGGACCCCTCTTGTTTTCCTATTTCCTATCACGATACTTAAGACTAAACTCAACCCTTCTTATTGTATGCAAGTAAAGTAATTCATACATTATTATAGAATGTAATCTCTATTAACTTGATATGAATAAAATCCTAAATTTAAATCATCTACTTTTTTTCTCTGCTCAATAAAATGAACTTGATCAGTCATGTATAAGTTAAGTATAAGTGTGTTAGGATATTTACATGTATATGTACGCTTAGAATAAGGTCCTTTAGGATGCCCTAGAAGTCATAGAACTTATTCGGGCCCACAAGTAGCTATGTATAAAAAAAACTGTCCATTATAATGGTAAAAGAACTCCATGCTTGTAATATCTTTAAATGATGTAACACTTGTTGTAATAAATTGTTTCAAATTGTTTCAATTGTTTCAAATTTTGATCTCCTTTCATCGAAGTGAACCTAGTCCGCAGCTCACGAATGAGCACTTTGAGATTCACGATAGGTTGACGAAGCTCATTTGAAAAGCAACAAGCTAATTAAAATCCTAGACAACTTTCACGTGCAACTTTAATTCTAATGTTGTTCTGTCAGACCTAACATTGGTATAACTTCTGATGTATTCATTGGTATAACAAATATTGGTAAAACTTCTAGTATTGGACAACACTAGAAGTTATTCCAATGTTTGGTCGAATAGGACAACACTAAAATGTATACAAATGTTTGCACAGGACAGTATCGTCACAAGTTTCAGCGTTCGTATAGGACAACTCCAAATGAAGCAAGGTTTTCAATAAAGTGGAATTTTTATACTGCCTCATTCACTGTGAGTTTTGGCTACCAAAGCTCAAGAAACAATCTACTTACTTCATAAACGAACTTTCAACACGGGGGAAACGGGGGGAACTAATTCAAGTCTAAAAGTTTCTTCGGTCTCATTGACTCAGGAAACTTAAGAATATTAAAATTTCTGAACGACCTCTCAATGTACTTCTAAATCAAAGGAGGCTTAGGGTTTAAAAATCCACTTCCGTGTCTTTTTGAGTCACGTCGTACCCTGCATAGAGACTTAGAGATTTGCAGAAAACGACCTCTCGATCTTCTCATTCGCTTCTTACGATACAGATGTTTTCTGCGCTATTTGATCCTTGTTTCAGTTGGTACCGCTCTTTGCAGGAGATGACTGTAGAGCGGTTCTTTGCTAAAACGGATATAGCGCTTTATGTGGGAGACGACCCCACATTCATTCATAAATAGAGTTGGAAATTTTGAGCAAGCAGAAAAATTTCAAGTGTGGAAGAGGGGAGGGTATAAATACTGTGTAAACTATCATATTCGAAGATATGAGGTACGAGAGAGTCGTGAAAATACTGAAGAAAAAACTACCAATGAATAAGTACAATGTTTGACCGCTAGATTTCCGCCACAAGTTCTTTCTTTGGACCCATGTTGCTGCAACTGGCGTTGGTCATCGTTTCGAATAACGGTGATATATAGAGGTTCTGTGAATAAAAGTATACCTTTGCAACTTCATAATCTTTATTTCGATATTTTGCCTAACAGACAACATTTCTGTTTTGATGCTAATGTTGACGATATAAAGTATTCTACAATAGACAAGACAACGCCACACATACACACAAACGCATCACACACATGACTTACGTCACAACTTCTTTAGTAATATCTTTAAAGCTTAGAAGTCTACCTACAGCAGCCGTGGCAACGTCCAAGCAAGCCCAGCATTTTAATGCTTCCAGTGACGACAGTGCCTTAAGAGTGTCTACATTCAGCCTATTTCTTAACAGTTTTCATTTGCATGGATGCTGCAGACCTCAAACTCTCCCCTCACACACTGAAGCCAACATTTCGCGCGGTACGAGAGCAGCCATGGCAGAATTTTGCGTAAAACGAAATTTTAAAATTTAAGTGTTAGGGCAATACCAAGCGCTTATACGTACAATGGGTTTGAGTTCGAAAACACGAAACGCCCTGAAATGACACAAGTATGAATTATGGCCTTCATTCGTGTGTCAAGTTTTGATTAAACCAAGTTTTTTTTAATCATTTTGCATTGAAATTGGCCTCTTTAAAATTTGGCATGTTAGCTATTGTCCATTGGCATGCAAAGATCAGATCTGTATTGAAAACTTTAACTAGAACGGTAAGAAAATATTTCATTCAGTTTTTGAATAAGTATTCGGGATGTACAGCGTTAAAGAACCAGAGCAAAACTGTGAATTAACAGAAATATGGACTTGCTTTTCTGATGACACTCCCCTGAAATAAAGTCCAAATATTGCTGTATAATTAATATATTTTGCGATTACGTTACGCTGACACATTTATATAATCTCCTTGTTGGCCGCGGCTTTTTGGTAACCGACGGCGACTAAATTCCCCGTCGCAGGTTCCAATTTGTGAGTTTATAAGTGTTTCCATTACTGCAAAAACACCATTTTTGGTCGTCCACCAATGCACACAAACCAAATTTTTCCTTTTTGGAAATAGCAAGAAGGCAAAATAAAAATCTAAAATAAAGGACCTGAGCGCTTGATAAATCTGTTTAACTATTTGTACAGAAATGACGAATTGCATGAGAATCTCATCAATTAGGAAAGCAATTATCCATCACTGAAAAAAACGTCGCTTTTGGCTTCCAAACATCATACAGGGTTACGAATGCGTGGCAACAGGCTTCAATGGTCGATTTAAAACTCATGTTAAAACTTGCAGATCGGTAATAAATAAAATACTGTATAAGGCATTTTCCTTGATATGTTTTACTGACAACGTGCACTTCTCTTACAAAAGTAGAAGAACGGAGGTAGACACCACGCTTCCTTCGACCTCGACCTGCTCTCTACACGGTTCGCATGAGCTGCTAAAAGCCCAAATCAGAGTTAATTCGAAACGACACATTCAAATGAAGCAATAAATCACAGCGCTCTTAAAACTTACACAACAATCATGATAACATCATAAAAACATACTGACACGCAGTTAAAAAATCGTATCGTTTTACAGGGAGAAAGCGAAGTTTCTCTTATGGTCTCATGGACTTGGCAGGTTCTCTAAAAGATGATCAGACTGAGCAATTTCGAGGTGTTGAGAAGATTTAAGTACTTTTCTACCAGCTGCACTGAGCAGGAAGTGTAAAAAGTTCGTGTCTCAAAATATTTCATGAAATTTTACCACCATGATACCAACAAAATTATGTTAGTTCTACCCGAGGGCTCATTAGTTTTAAAACTATGGGAGAGTATTTATTTTGACAGCTGAATGTCATTGTATCCTCACTGCAGAATTCACAAGAAATGAATAGTACGGGTGAGAGGAACTGCTGAACGAATATTGGCTAACGAATTAGATCGTGAATGTTGCTCCACGCTCGCCAACGTCTCTGTTTATGGTTACATGTATTTAATGGTATTGTGTACAATGTAAGTTTTCTCTTAGATTAAGTTTTTTCTTAACTGTAAGTACTTGAAACGAGCAAAGCTGGTAGAGCTACGACTTGTACGTGCTCACAGTAAATAAAAGCTAGTCTTCTCACGGCTCAGCCAAAGTACTGCATCACGCTGCCACAACTCCACCATTGCTCTAGGCCGATCATTTCTGGTACTCGCTCTCATTGTTACAATCAAAATGTAATAAGAAATACTCGTATGTACCTCGCCGCAGTGCGCGCGTAATTGCTAAATGGAAAGAAACTGAGCCAAAATTGTCGCTTTGTAATGTTTGGATCAAAAAATCAAAAGTACAGTTTCTACATCAGGGTCAATACGCCTGGAAAATTCCTCCGCGTTTGGTGTCTATGCTTCATAGTGTACACATAGTCAGTGAACAAGGTACAGAAAGTGACGCAAATATCATTGTTTACCTCCCATTAAAAACTGGAGAAAGTGTACTAGCAAATCTAATGTAGAGGAATTATTTTACCCCAGGGAAAAAATTTCGTTAAGGTCTACAACTGCCCAAATGCGAGTATTCATTAAATAAACCACGGAATTTTTTTAAATATTTAAGAAGTTGAATGCAGACCTTAACGCGAGACTTGAAGACTCTGAAGATATTTTGACTATGGATATCAGGACTGGATCATAAGCTGAAGAATTCACATCCAAGATCATGAGCTGAAGAATTAACATCATCTACTGGGTGATTCTGGAGTCAGGTGGCAGTAGCTGAAGACGCAGACAAAGCCATTGATTTTCTGACCACGCAACCAAAACTCAGGAGAAATTCATCGCTCCCGAACAATTCAGTCGCATTTTTAATAAATTAATCTGTACCTATGTGAAGAATGTAGCTACGATACTGAAAATGAAGCAACGTCCTCCCGACCATCCATCAAACTTCGCTCGATCAGGACGGTAGACTCTCTCAGGGCGACTAACTCAACGCTGTTCCAGGGGTCCTTCAATGTATCTTTCGAACTGCGTCAGCATCCAGCGATTGCGGCTCCGACTCATGTGAGATAAGTACAATAGAATACAGCGTAATTATCTCGGTAGCGATTGTAATTACCAGCTGTATGCAGAGTGATACGGAATGTGAAGATTGCTCTGCTATGAATTAGTGTTCAGCACATTGACTTTGAAACAGAGTATAGCACGGATCTTACTTTCCATTTTCGCACATGTCCCATGCAAGTCTCGCGCAGGCACGAGAGACGGAGCGTGGGATTTGAGAATCTTGGATCTGAATCTGGATCTGGTCAAGAGGCCACCAAAGAACATAAATCAAAGGTTCATTATCCACAGCGATGAACAAACGACGTTGGAAAAAGCAACTTTTCATAAATGCTGTAGTAGTCGATTATCAGACATCTAACTCAATTTTACGATATCATCTTCGATAAACGTGAGAGCCTATTCAGTGTCCATGTATTACACTCACCCAGAACTATCGGCAAGATTTCACAAATTGTATTCATTGGAAATGCGAGTGCACTATTTCATGACAACTGAAATAGGAAGAGAGTAGTTGTGGCCTCAGAGTGCACAGATGGCACCAAGGCTGCTTATGAAGACACAGAACACTCGTGACAGCGCACGGGTAAACGACGCCATTGCCATCTCAGATTCCCTTCTCGCATGCGTTACAGAGGCACTTATACGCCACCAGTCTAGTCACATACACTTCCAATCCAGCTCGAACAAATAATATTCAGTAAATAGATACATAAATAATGAAGAATTTAATGAATTAAGATGTTTCATCTAATCATTGTGAAATACATCGATTTTCCCTTTGAAGGAGTTTAAAACATCGCAATTGGGTCGCAGTTGCCAAAAAAATCGATTTTCCTCAAATCATGAACCTGAAAATGAAATTGAAAATATACTTGAAAGTGAAAATGAACTTGGTCCATTTTGTGGACCACACCTACGTGAGAGAAGCACTAGCTTCTTGGAATATTGAATTAAGCATGATCCTAATGTTAAGCAACCGAACTGCTCTTTGGAAAAGTAAAAAAGTAAGTAAAAATAAGGAATAGGAATAAAACTTGTTCCCATGGTAGATCAGAACATAGCAACGTGATCATTTTTTGTTCGGAATTATGCTTTAGAACTGAGATTCCAGGACAATGATTATAGAACTATACTTAAATTTTCATTCAAAAGTATTATTCTAATCAGAGTATAAAGGTTTTGACGTCCAAAGTTTGTCTAAACGCTGAAGAAAGAGTACAAAATACCTAACAAACATTCCGAAATGAGGTAAGTATCACTTCCAGCCTGATTCTCACTCGTCGTGTAGATGGAGTCAGTACAGGGCCTAATCTAGCATCTTAAATTACTGACCTGATAAAACCTTTGAAATGCTGAACTTTTTTAACTGCTTCTGACCTCACATCGCTACACTCATTGATTGCATATCGAACGTTTAAAATTTCATTCGAATATTATATTTTTCCGTGCACCGAAAAAACGGAATGAGTGAGATAAGTATGCCAGCACTTCATGAAAATGTACCGAACAGCCACGCTTCAAAGTTTAAAAATATTCTGATTATAGCAGTACTATTTTTTGAAACAAGGTTTCAGAGGCTCAACATATTTTCTGGCTGGTACATTTCCTTCGGAGTAAAAATTAGAAATAGAACTTTTGGCAAAACGTATAAATAACCTGTATTAAAATCTTTACCTTTCCCATACATCACTCGAGTCTTATCGTACAGCAAGAAAAACTGACCTGTAGAAATCATTCTACTCGTATTACAAAGTTCAAACGATAACTTTTCAAAATTCCACCGCGTTAGGAGAGAAATTCTTACCCTCAAGTACAACATATAAACATAATGCCCATAAACTTTTTTACTTTCATTACACACAAACAACGAGCATTTCGCGGAGATCGGCTTTGGCCTCTGGACACTAAACTTTACGTCAGGTTGCAGCGCGACAAGCCTGTAGGCTCGGATTCTTTCGTCAGAAGATGTCTCGCAAGACGACAAGTTTTAGACTGTTGCTCTACATGTACAGACTGCTAACACAACGAAGCTCCAAGACGCACAGAACAAGACATAACACCAGGCTTAAGAAAAGAGATTGTCGGCATTAAAAAGATAGTGACGAGTAGGCGACCGTCTTAGCGCACAACTACAGCTGCAGAATAACACTGATCATCCTTGAGCATTTCTATTTAACGTTCAACTTAACGAAGACGCTCTATGCAGCCGGCTTTTCGTAATCGTATCGTAAAACTATCCGTATTTTAAATTGTTCCTTAGTTTTTGTAACGCAGCGACAAGCAGACTTTGCAGACTTATGAGCAGCATATTTTTAAGCCAATCTTAAATGGAATGAATTATGTTTTTTACACGAGGTTTTTTTTAAACCTGAAAGATAAAATCCTGAGAAAACTATCTGTTTTGATGTTTTGAAGTAATAAACAAGGGAAAAAGTAGGGAGAGTTCAGAAAATAGATAATTCCAATATAAGATCGAGCTCATTCCTCCTGCGTTGAAATTCCACACCCTGCTCAGGATAGCATAGGATTTTCGAATGACCTTTGAGCGCCTGAACAACTGCTTAAGATCTAAGGTACGGGGCGAACTTTTTATATCAGCCTCCTCAAGTTAATGGAGAAATTTTCTCAGCGACACGAATTAGACAAATTTACAATTACTTTTATTTCATTCGCTGTTCTTCAAAACCAGTTCCGATGTGCTGACCTTGCGGTGGGTAACTCCAAAAATATACAATTACAACGAACTGCGATCTTCTACATGCTATTAAAAACACAAAGGCAGAGGAAGTTGAGTCTCACATCTGAATTATGTACGGGAAGACGGCTGCATGAGTAAATTTGTTGAAATAATTCAGTACTATCCAGAAAATCTAAAGGTCCCCTCGAAAGTATATTTCATTTGTCCGATGTATAGTTTTTAAAAATATTTACCAAACAGACTGTGCTACTATGATGTGATACCAACATTGCCTAATTGACAGTCGCTCATCAAACTTCATTCGGAGGACGCATGGTTAAATTCAGACTAATGTTACATCCAGTCGCACAAGATAGTCGGCAGCCTGGTACGTATGGGATGCTGACAACCAGGAAGTCAGTCAAACAGGATCAGTCCTCGTTACCACATCATGTAAGAAAGTGGACTAGGCAAGGCATCTTCAGCTCTCATCTATTTCTGAAATTTAACACGAATGATTTGAAGCATTGTTTTTGTTCGGAACCCTTTTCTTTTACTCTCATTTGTACGTTTTGATCAATTTTTCGTTCGAGCAAAAAATATTTTAACTGGAGTTAACTCAGGCGAATATTATAACATGGGTTAATTCTATGTTAGTCGAACATAACTATTAAATAGCCTTCAGAATTCTATTCTGCGTAAAAATGACGTTGTCAGACGGCGAGAATGAGCAGTTGTCACCACGCTGTAGTAGCACCAAAACACTTCATTCTGCACAATGTTGTTTATGAAGGACGAGAAAAGTACATACCCAGCAGAAATTTTCTTCTATTTGTAGTGTTAGGGTGCCTATCAGGCTTTTTACGTTGTATGTTTTAGAAAGCATACGAATCAGTCTTAAAACTAAATATCTTCGAACTTTGAATGATAGGTTTCAGAAGAATTTATATATGAAGCGAAAGTTGATAGTTCATTCAAAACCCCCATTTGTGGAGGTACATTTTGCAATTTTCGATCCCAGATTCAAACTCACCATTACTTATACATCGACTCAGTCAAAGCATGAGCTTAAAAATTCACGTTGCTCTACTTCTGGCGACTACAACATAGAAGTGCAGATGCAATGTAAGCGAATATTCTCCTTCGATTTCTCTTCTATTACATATCCAACAATATAAAATTCACTAAGATTTTATCCATCGCTTTTCGTACGAGGAACACACTCACAAGCCATGGAGGAAAGCAATGTTGGTAAACATTCTCTCAGAAAATGGGTAAATGCTTGATGCCAATCCGTGCTACGTTAATGACTAAGTCATGCTAAAAACCTCAAGTTGGCTGTGAGAACTACCCATGCGCAGCTGGCTCGAGGTTCACTCTGATTGACTTTTGTAACGGAACGAAAAAAATCTAGAGAATCACAGCAAGAAAAGGCCTGAGGTTACGAAAATGCAATACCAGAAACATACTCTCGAGCGAAGTGATATTACTGAGCTTAATAAATACTCGAAGGAGGATGTGGGATCCCGAACATGGCCCTCTAGCAATAATCGTCTTGGCTGAAAAGCGGTTTCTGGCAGTCTTGCTCTCACCAAGACTTTGGAGAACGGGGTACAAGCGATGCGGTACAAGGCGGTAATCTAGAGCGTATAGTCAGCTATATAGAGGTCTACAGAGGTAACAGCGAATGCCGAACACCAGAGTCGGTGTTCGGGAGAAGAAGCGTGCATATGTAACTGTTGAATTTCTAAGAATACTTTAGTAATGGGCGGGTAGAAGTATATCCCACAGTCTCAACTATCAAAGACAATGCATTTTTTTCTTTGCTACATGGAGATTAAAAGAGAATCCGGTACTTTGTATCTCTGCATATGTTAGCAAATACGAGTTTTCAGCGATATATCCTCGTGGATTTTAGAGACATAATTCTATAAATCATTGGTACCAAAAAGCCTAAAAAAAGTACTACTGGCTGTTCATCAAACGATGCTTCACGTTTAACATGATCTAGGACACACCACGCAGACCTAACCTAAATCCACAGCGAGCGAAAGTCTCGGTAGCGACTCGGAAGCTGACACTCTAATCTTGTCCGCGTAATGGCTTCAATGCATCACTTCCCTAATGGCCAGCTGTAAAATATTTAAGCAATATAACAATGAAATATGGTTTATAAGATGTAAATATTAATTAACAGTTTTAATAATCGAAAAAATGGAATTAATGTTTGAATTCTAGTAATCTACGACTTCTTCCTGTTCATATCTCCGTCTTTGACAACACAATGATAAGCAAAAAAGTCTGAGACCCTTGCGAAACTTGGGGCTCAAAGCTACATAAATGATGGATTTCCAGAAAGAGTTGAGAGCGCCTAGCCAGAACACTACAAAGTGAAGGAAGCGAACATCAAGAACACTACCAGAAAGATATTCGTATGTTCTAACTATGACACAAGGGGCCCAAGACACCCAGAACATCAAGACCAACACGAAGGACATGGCGTGATCAGGGTTGGCCAGATTGGCCGTTAGAGCTGTGATGAACTCCTTATCCTGGCCCACCACGCACTGTTTGAGGCGTCGCATCGTGTAGAAGATGTAGGCGTATGTGTAGATGATGGTGATCAGAGTGGGTCCCAGGACCATGGGGACGAGCGTGAACCCATAAGCGAGCATGCTGCCCCAATCGAGCCAACAAACAAACGCTTTACTGTCCCAGTGGCTGGACGAGTTGAAACCAAGAAGAGGTGGGCAGCACAGCATCATGGAGGTGAGCCACGTGAACACCACCCAGCACTGGCATCTCGTCTTCGTCTGGACAGTCTCGTATCTGCGCAGGCGCAACAACACGTTGAAAAAAATAACCTTTATTTATTCCAACACGTTTTACCGTTGGGTTTTAAATGCATAACAACTACTGGTGTAGTGAGGGATGTGAAGCATGTGTGGCTTAAACTTCCTTATCCAAGGGAAGTACTCCGTGGTCACGTGAAAAGCCCCACCTGAGCCGAGGCTCGAACCCTGATCTTTTCGGCTGTGAGGTCATCACGCTCACCACTACATCATGGAAATAAATGGGTCTTTTTCTCAGGCCTACTTTGTTTACGTGCGTGGCAAAATAAGGTGCCAAACGCTCTTATTAACAGGTGGACCAGGAAGTGAAAAGTAGTGCATACCCATCTTACTGGGTACGAGTGAGTTTAATGAAACAGCTTGTTTGAAATCAAAATAAACGAGTTCACCCTTCGGTACTATGAGTTTTTTTTACTAGTTCACAGGTTATTTTTGAAAACGAAATTCCTTTAACTGATGTTCTAATTTGGACCCGCGGGATATAAATTTGTGTTTTAATTAGACATAATTTCAATTGAAATCGTCCCAATTAGGAACTGCCTACCCAAGAGACAATTTGATTGCAGTTGTGGAAGTCAATTGTATTCCTTCATTTTACTGTCATGAGCAACTATTTATCTGTGACCTTTAATTAATTCTGATATTTTGTTCTAAATTCTCATCATGTAGGAATAAAATTTGATATTAACTCTTATATGTACTAACCACTAAGCACGCGTGAAACACCGATCCAAACAAAATCGAAAGAAATGCTACGCTTAGGTTTCCTGATGGCTATGTATCTATCAAAATAATCGGCTCTAAGTCGAAGAATAGGCCATACCTTAAAGGTTTTCTGGGGACTAAATATTCTAAATAATATTTATTCACATGAAGTCAATGAAAAAGTACCACCTCAAATGTTTTCTGACGGTTAAGCATCTATCAACACTGATTTACAAACATTTAAAGAAAAGGCCTCGCCTCAAATGTTTCCTAATAGCTAAGTAAGCATATGTGCCCACTGATTCACTTACAGTAAGAAAACCTCACGTCAAAGGTTTCGTAATGGTTAAGTATATTAATTAACACTGATGCACGAAAAGCGAAAGAAAAGGCCTCATCTCAAAAGATTCCAGATTTTTAAGTATTCCTATCAACACTTATTTACATGGAAGGAACGAAATGTCCTTACCTCAAAGGTTTCCTAATGGCTAAGTATCTGTCAACACTGATCCACATGAACGTGTAGAGTTGGGTGAACCAAATTGTGATTTCGATGTAGCCGGCAAAGCCGCAAACGCCCTTGCCGTACACCCAACGCTGGACCAGCGCTGGGTACACACTCAGAGGCACCACGATCACACCTGCCATCAGGTCCGCCACGCCCAGGGACATGAGGTAGTACATGATCACGTCCTTGGGGCCTGAGGATAGTAAAAAGTGATTGTAGTCCGCGAACGATCAAATGGAATTCTTTCAATACGTGTATCTGCCAATCGAAGTACTGTCTACATTACATTAAGCGTGTAATTCACGGGGTTCTGCTTAAAGATTGAAACCCGTTGAAAAGAACCCATAAAAAAACAAGAAATTTAATTAGAAAACAAAATGACATGAGAGTAAGGTGACTCGTTTTATATCATTTATGACAGAAATGTGTTTCCCTGAAGTTGTAGAGTTCATACAAATGTAAATTTATATCACATGGACGTTTATTACTCTCTGAAAATATCAAATATATACCCAATTTCCCTCTACGTCTAAATTTATTATAAATATTATCCAAATTTAAACTTCAAGAAATATTAAAACATGCATCTCGCACTATCATTTACAAACAATTCAAAATTTGCGTGTGTATAATTTTAACAATTGAAGCCGATGCATGTGAAAAATATATGAGGGTAGAAATATACTCGAAACTTCAAATTTTAAGTGAATTCTTAACCGAGAGATCAGTACCACACGTTTAACGTCACACATCTCACAGATTTTACCTGGCATAGTGATTAATGTAGCGAGGACTATGATATTTGAGATGATGATAGCGACTCCAACGACCAAGATGATTGTAGCCTGCGTCAAACTCTCGACACCAACTTCCATTCCTCTCATAAACTCCAACTGCCCGCCACCCGATCCAATGTCATAATGGCCGTATCCTTGGACAGACGACGTATATCCATTGTAGACAATATGTTGTTGACCTCCTCCACCGCCTCCCCTGCCAGCGTCGAACAGCACGTCTTTTCCGGAGGTGTAGGCATCGTAACTAGCGGACTCCGGAAGCCCGTCCGGAGACCCGAAGAGTCGCGAACTGAAATCGTCGGGATGAAGATGGGAGTTCGAAACAGCGGCTGTGGTGGCGGCGGTTGAGGCATTGATGAAGGCCGAAAAGACCGAATTGTTCATCAGAGAAACTTCTTAGTCAGTCAGAGAGAAGAAGGAAATAGAGGTGCAAGCTGGGACCGATTTTCACAATCAGTTACTGCTATGATGTTGTAGTGCTAGTTATATCAAAGAAGTCTGTCTTCAGTTCGAAAATGAAGAGTGCATAAATGGATGGAACTAGACTAGGTAGAAGGAATCATGTTCTTCCTACACTCAATTCTAAAGATCACAATGAATCCATTATCATTTTCTTGACAACATTGGGGAACAAATTCAACTTATCACCTCTTAATAATGGGTTAGAAGCATCGAAAGCTGTTGAGAAATTCCAAGAGCAAGTTCGGAAAGATTCTAAACATGGACTGCAGGACACAGGAGAGAGAGCTGTAGGCATGTCAGCCCTTGAGACACTTTTTATTTATAACTAAGTTCCTGGGGTCATGACTGCCTGGCGTTATCTTGAAGAAGAAGAAAGAGCTTCGTCCCTGTACCACAGCAGCCTGTCTGCACCAGAAGGAGAAAGTTTTTGAGTTGTTTTTTCTATGTCAGTGGAAACTACAAAGTCTGCGTTTTTCAGATCGAACGCAAATCCACTCTTCTGGCTTCCGCTTGAAAAATTCCTACTCTGCAGACCATAACTGATAGAGTCACCAAGAATTACACTCCAATGGGTCCTATGGGGACCGGCCACTGTTTGAAAATGGCCTTCGATGATCCTTTTATCTAAAGTATCTTTTTCAAATGAGGTTTGGAAGCTCTTGTTTATTTCACTGCAGTCGGAAATATATTCTGATAACTTCCTAGCCTTCAGGATCTCGGCCTGTTTCACGGAGTTATTTTCCAATGAAGTATCGGTGTCGTATGACCTTAGACTAGAAAAATTTCGCGAAGAAGGCTCTGATAACTGTGAGAAGGAAAAACTCGTAGCCACTCCCACCACCATCGCGGGCAAATTCTAACCAAAGAACACCAGATGGTTGCTAGAAAAACAATGTCTTACCACATCAAACCACTCACTTGTACTACGGGAATATATGATATGCCTTGGTAAAAGTGTTTCAAGCTGCCTTTCTCGGGTCTGTCAGTTCTCTCCCCTCATTGCTAACGTACGCTTGAGCTTCCGCGTAATTTAGCCTGAGAACTTTCCTGTGAAACGTATAGAACGAGTTAAAATTGAAATGTATTGTTGATAGGGTAAAAATTCACTGCAAGTTAATTCGACATATTCCACCATAACCAGAAGCACCAAAAAACAATCAATTAAAGGTGACACGAGTAAAGACTTCATGGTTATCAATGCATTGCTCATATATAGATTTTGGTTATTCGCCCGAGTCTTTCCGTTTAACTTATAATTCAATTTCTCTTTTTCCAACAGCACTATTGCACTCAACATCCACGTTCCGTTTTGCCTTCGGCGGGTGTTTTTTATTATTGAAGTTTCGAACGTTGCAGAAAGTTAGGCCGAAATCGACGACGATCTCATGAGCTCACGGCTTCTGAAACAAAAGAAAACAATTGTATTTGGTTGGTGATAATAATAATGAACAATTCCATCCTCAATTTGTACCAGGCTAGATTAGGCTACGAAATGTTGATTCACTTAGAAAACGGGAAATTGATGAAAAAGCTCGAGCTTAAAAACTTGTGGGGCAAACATCTTGAGAGAAGGAAGACAAATATAAGAATGCTCAAGATGTAAATTTAGGTAGAGAAGTAGGACCTTGTGAGGTGAATTGATTAGAAACAACAGCGTATGAGTGATGAATGGGTGCAGTGCAAAGGGTGCACGCTGAAACAGAGCCTGCATTAGTATTGCTCAATGAAGGCAATTAGTATCAGGTGTGTCTTCCACATTTCATGTTGAGTAATCTGTTCTATCGATCGCTTCCTGGAGATGCCATCACAAAGTGGGGAAGTGGAATCCTTCTTGGGCGCACAATACCTGCCAAGTACGCCAATACACGAGTAAAAGATGCGGCAATTAAATAGAAAGACTCGTTTGAAAAATATGCTTTGTTGAAAACTTGTTAAAAATAGCCGTTATTCCCTTTCAACACACTTTCCTTCGCTATCTATACACCGCGGCAAACGTGTTTTTATTCTCCGAAACACCTCTCCAGGTCTTTTAGTGTCTTCCTCTTTAGTAAGTCTGCCGTTTGTGCCTCGACCTCTCCAACAGTCAGAAACGTGTTTCTTTTAACGCACATTTTTTCGGAACACGTGGAAGTCGGATGGAGCAAAATCTGGTGAATTCAAGGGAATGTTTGAGCACAGCCATTCTCTTTTCCGCTAATTGCGGCACGGAGCGTGTGGAGTGCGCCAACGCACACTGAGAAAAATAAGTTAGTAAAATTGTACACCCATTGGATATTAGATTAACCAGGCATCTGGGGGTGTAAGATTATTCGTTTGGAATGAGTAGTATAATGCGGGGTAAGAGCGTAAATATGACATCAAATTGTGTAAATTTACACAGAGTGTATAATTTTATGCTTCCAGTTTGTCCCACTTCCCAGACTGGGCCGGGACTAGTGGCCCACTCCCAGACTGGGCCGGGACTAGTGGCCCACTTCCCAGACTGGGCCGGGACTAGTGGCCCACTTCCAGACTGGGCCGGGACTAGTGGCCCACACCCAGACTGGGCCGGGACTAGTGGCCCA
>VOMN01098675.1:0-15572 GCA_014899125.1 Orchestia grillus | reverse complement strand
AGCGTGACACACTATGTGGAGGAGCGTGACACACTATGTGGAGAAGCGTGACACACTGTGTGGAGGAGCGTGACACACTATGTGGACGAGCGTCACGCACTATTATGGGTAACGCAGTTCTTGTTCTAACATCAGCAGTAGGTCACCGAGAAGCAGCATTTGTACTGCAAGTATACTCGTACAGTAGAGCGCTGTACTTCACCATTCCTCAATTCACGAAAGTGCTAATTCACGAGAATTTCTTGAGCCCTTACTTGTAATTGAGGGATTATCTCTAACCCCTAATCGTGCATCACTAACTCACCAAAATCTCAGGTTGTACTAAATTTTTCATTAACTTGTAATGCGCTGTTCGTGGAATAGTTCACTTTACTGCACTGAGGTAATTTGTTTGTAAAACATGCCATTTACTGATGCCTTGGTCTCAGCCCTAGCGGTAGTAGACATATTAAGTTTACTCAGTGAAACTAAGTAACTGTGTGATAGTTTTTATTTCCTATATCAGGGCATTTGCTTCTACTCGTGCACTCTACACATATGCAACTATGTTGTTGTACTATCTAACAATTGTACTATGTATTTCAAATGTTCTATGTATTTCTTTGTACGTTTTCAGTTCCGACCATTTAAAATATATGACAAGAGTGTACGTATTTAAAAACATCTTGGTATCACGGAGTAAGCTTGATTTACCCTACGGTTCTTATGAAGTGTTGTGAGGGTCTGCACACCTTCAGTTCCGGCACAGGTGTGCGCTTGTTGCACGCAGCTGTGCTTTGATAAAAGACGTTAAAAGATCCGTTCGCCCAACATTAACAACGTAGTTCACGTAATTTAAATTTGCGGTAATCTAATGCGTCGTTGTACCGCAGAATAAGAAATGTGATTCTGTAACTAGAGGCGTAGGTGAAAATATGTTAAACTAAAATTTAACTTGGTGTGTGTAATAGAAAAAGTTTCAATTAAGAAAAGCGAGGAAGCCTTCCCTGTCAACTCTTATCCAGTCTGCAGCCGTACCCCCGCCTCCCACACCCCACACTCGTGATGCAAACTTTTCCGGCCGAAAATACCCTAGAAGTTTCGCTCTACCGCAGCCACAGCGAAGATTTGAGCTGACGCAACCGCAGCATTATTCCAGGCACGTCCGTCTTCTATGCCTTCTTCCAAACGAAAACTTTCGCTTGAAGTACCTTCAATTAATTGGGGCAAATAGAGCTCTCGCGGCAGAAATTTTTCCCCGAATCGCAGTTCGCAGGACCGTGGAAGAAGGGCGTGGATTTTTCTGGGAATCATTCACGCATTTCGTCAGGTATCCCGCGGGGCTGTCCGTGATGACGTCATTTTAAGCAGTGGATATTGCATAAAAGTCGCCGAGTTTTTCTTGTATCGCGCGATAAGATTTTACGAGGCAGTTTATTGATCGTTATGCCATGACGGCCGGGGACACGCAAGCCGGCGTCACAAGTTAACGTTTAACGATAGCACTCTTTTTAAAAACGACTCATGGCTGCGTCCCTCGGTCAACTTGTGCACACCAAGTCCCAAAAATTACAAAGCAAACTTATACTTGAGCCTTTGGAACGCTTTTCAACGCCACGAATGTTGACAATCAGGCAGTTAAAAGCTGATAAGTCTTGCAAGGACGTTATGGAGCATTAATAGCAGGAAGTTTCCAGTGGAATAAAAGCGGTCTTTTTAGGTCAGAAACTCTGGGTTAATTGTTCTGGGACACGAACAAGAAAGTAAAAGAAGCTAGAATAATGATACGTTAGTAATTGTGGGGCAGTTTGCTGTTAGACCTATCTTGTAAAACACCTAACACAGCTGCATCGTACTCATTTATTTGCACATCGTCCTTTGAAACAAAATCTTGTAAAAAAGAAGACTTCGCCAACAAAATGCATGGGAAATCAAATTGTAAAAAATAGACAATACGTAGTTCAAAGGACCCTCTATAGTTGCATGAATGTTTGGTTGCCTATTCTTCCAATGGTGGTATTAGATTTATAATAAATTTTAAAAGTCATTGTAAAGATTGCTGAAAATATAGTGAGAAAATCTCCCACTGAATGCGGTCATACAATTGTAAGCTACGTGCAGATATTGATTTGGAGCAATTTGAAACAATTCATTACCACAAATGTTACATTATTTGAAGATACTACGGACTTGGATTTGTTAAACTATTTCAATGGACAGTTTTATATATAGCTACTTGTGGGCCCGAATAAGTACTTAGACTTCTGGGGCATCCTATTCGGGACCATATGCTGAGCGTACACATGCATGTAAATATCGTGATGCACTTACCCTTAGCTTATACAAGACTGATCAAGTACAAAATTTATTGAGAGAAGAAGATGTGATTTAAAAGTTGGAATTCAATAATGTCTAGTGAATGAAGACTATTCATTCTATAATATATTCTGAATCAATTTGCTGACATACAATTTAAGGGCTTTCTCAACAGTCCTAAAGGATATGAGATCATAATTGAACAGTAACGTCTTCAGTATCTTAATAAGAAATAGGATTCCCGACTCATTTTGGACACTTGGAGTGTACTTATCTCTCGAACTGCAGAAGGCGATGAGTTTCAAGTTTTAATACCGGTGTATTGAAAACTAAATTGCAGTCTAATTTTGGAATAGTATGGAAGTATAAATTTACTTCGGTTCCTAGTCAAATATTCATGATGGCCAGTGTAAGCAGAAACTAAATGCTTCAGGTCTTTATCGTCTTTCATTACTCAAAATTTTTTCTAAATGAATGTATGATACAAACGGGATATTGGTATAGCTCAGGAAGCTTAAGAATTTTCAAGTATTTATGAGTAATTTGTATGCACATTATATTCCAAATTACTCTTCGCCCTAATGGCTCTTTTTTGTAGAACAAAAAGTATGTTCGTTTTATTTTTTCATTTTCATGTCATGCATCTATGTCGTACTGCAGATACGAATGAATTAATCATGTGAACATATTTTTAACGCTTCCGCAGGTAATATGTTTTGGATTTTGTTGATGAGATCTTGGACAAGCCTGTTTGCTCACCTCCAGTTTTCCATTTCTTTCAGGAGAAATGTTTCACCCCTGACGTTACACTAGAGGCTTCCACCAATAAAATTTGAAGAATGTTTTTACCACGTGACAGAATAAATTATAATTTCAAGTCCTCTTAGTCATGTCTCGCGGTAGTCAGGTGGAATTATATATTAAAGACCACTTATTAAATACAAGTCTGTCTTCGATGTTGAAAATCGTTTCTATGAGTGACACTTGAATTTTGATGCATCAAGCTGTTTGATCGAAGAAATGAATTACTATGCGAATTTGAGTCTTCGCAAATCATGGTTGTTTTCAACGATGAAACTCTGTTTTGAGGGGAAAAGTTGAGAATCGCCCTGCATTAAATTTGAGTGGCGACGCACCAAGCTCTGTTTTGATTGCGTTTTAATGCGATCTGTACAAGAGTAAGTCAGTTTCAGAGCGAATTTTGGTAGGCGATCAACAGGGCTATTCCGAACTACTTAATGTCATTTTAGAGATGAAATTAGGCTGTCGTAAACAGTTACGCTGACGTGTTGCAAGATGTTCCGTAGTTTGGAAATTCAAAGCAAAACACAGAACGAACTTGTATTTAATTTGCTAGAATAGGGGACGCCTATGATCCATCTTCCAGATACTTGATGACATCAACTTTTGTTTCATTTATTTACCCAAGCTTTCGCACGCTTAAGCAGCGTGCGAAGCAACGAGAGGTAGCAGGACATCGACAATTTTACACACGTGTCGCCTGCACATCAGTAAATAAGCTGCGTCGACAAAATAAGAAAAACTAGTACTGGGGGGAATGCCGATCGAAAAACAAAAGCGTATTGTGTGAAGAAATAATTACACTAAATAAAAAAAGTCATTGACTGTAATTTTGCAAAATTGATTGAATCGTGTTTTCATATGTTTTGTGAATTGTAGTGACCAGCTAATAGAATTTGGGATACATTTAGTGTAAAAAGGTTTCAGAAAATGTCTTGGTCGTACGTGAGCATTTTTGGCCAATATTTTCGGTTATTCGTAGTTCATTCAGAGTCCAGTTTCGCCAATGTGCTTGAACGCAAGAGAGCTTGAACAATGTGCTCACAGTTGAGTCCAAATAAAATACTAGTCATAAGACACTCTTTGGCTTGCTTTCGAGTTTCACTTATCTACACATTATTACAATTTTGGCAATTGAATTAATATTCAACATCTCTATTTAACGTTAAATTAATTTTATCCTTGAGAGAGCCGAGAATTCTGTGTAAGGTGTTCATAGGTTTGCATGATGGTTGCATTTTGAAAAGTCTCAAAATCCAGGCTGCTCTCTCGCTGGCATTCTTGATATAAGGAGCAGGCACGCATCTAACGGGCGTAGGAGAATACTCGGGATCTTCTAGCGGGCATCGTTGACATGACGACGTGATGAACTCTTTTGGGTATCCATTTTCTTTGAGGTCTTAGATGATTCGCTATTTTTCATTCGTTTGTTTATTTTTTACATAGTTTATTTGGTCTGTTTGCTAAACTTTAAATGACGGTTCTTTTGAGACTAACGGAGTGGTCACTGGTAAATTTTAGACATTTTTTGGTGTTGGTTGGCTGTCAGTTAAGTGAGAATCCCTGGGATCCGTTCGTTTTTCTTGAAATTAGCAGGTCCAAATAGGGCAATTTTTTATTTTGCTCTTTGTTTGCGGTAAGTTATACATTTTCATTAAGGGAATTAAGATGATTTTAAAAAATTCCCCTAGTATTTCGCGGCAATATTACTATGATGTCATCTATGCAGCGCTTCCAAATCACTGGTTCATTTGGTGGATTCTCAACAGCTTATTGTTCTATCGTCTACATAGTTAATAGTTAACTCCGCTAGAATTACTGAGATAGAAGAACCCACGGGAGTTTCTTATTTTTATTAATATATTTTTGTTCATGCGACTGAAAGGCGGCAGCTGCGAGGCACAGACGGAGGAGCTTGATCACGTCATTTACTTTTGCGCTCTAATTAGGAAGACTGAACATTTTTCTAATTTATCTCAAGCCAAAATTCAGAAATTTTTGAGGACAAGCGAGATTATGGTGCATATGTCTGGTTGTTACTGACACAGAGCCAGGGATGTTTTCGTTGGCTTACCCAGGAGAGCACCAGTGAATTTTGGTTGCATAACATTAAAAAAGATTTTGGTGGCATAACATCACGAAAATTTTTGATAATATAGCATCATGAACGATTTTGGTTGTATAACATTAAGAAAGATTTTAGTTGGATAACACCATGAAAAATTTTAGTTGCATAACACCAAGAAAGATATAGTTGCATAACATCACGAAAGATTTTGATAATATAGCATCAAGAACGATTTTGGTTGTATAACATTAAGAAAGATTTTAATTGCATAACACAAAAAAAATTTTTTAGTTGTATAACATCAAGGGAGGTTTTTGTTGTAGAAGATCAAGACATATTCTCAATGTAAAAGATCAAGAAAATTTTCAATAGTGTAACATCAAGATGAATTTTAGTTTCGTTACGTCAAGAAATATTGAGATAATATAAAATTTCGAAAGAGTTGAAATATCGGGTAGTGGTAAAAGAAACATCGAATTTCATGGTCAGTGTAGAAAATAAAGACGAGATAGAATATGAAAATATTTGTTCGTAAAGTCTCCATTGCTCGTGATTTTTTACCGCAGTGGCTACGATAATCCCTCTATGAAACTCTCAGGTTAAAACACTAATAATGTGTGCTCTATACAGAGCAAATATAGGCACGAATTTTTAGAAAAAATATATGGTCGAAACTTAAATAGTCTAAAAGAAATAGATATAGATTAGTCACAGAGACATTTTGAAATTAAACAAGCGACTAGAATTCGATTATATTCGCTCAGAAACATTTTTCCAGAAACCAGGTCGTTACTTTTTTTCCTACCTGATAGCATGTAAAAATTTGTAGGAGAATTGTATTAATTCGTAAACTGAGGTAAAAAGCTGAATTTCAACAGGTTGGTGTGTGTTAAGCAGAGTGTACAATTTATTTTTAATTAAACGAAGATAACTTGAGGTATTTAGAGATGCTCTGTTGCTGAGAACATTTGATCAATAAAGTGTTAAATAAATGTGAGGTACAATATGAATTAAAATATGACACGGATACAGAACGCATCAATGGAATTGCTACAAACTCCCAATTTGTAGGGCATTCTGTATAAGTACCATATTTTAATTCGTATTGTACCACACGTTTATTCAACACCTTATTGATCAAATGTTCTCAGCAACAGTGCTGAATTTCGTTTCCGGAGAATGCATAAGAAAGTTTGAGCCTATTCATTCTTGAGTCATGTTTCTTTTAAGTTCACGTCACGTAAAGTTTGGTTCGTGAGAGCGAGTGTGCTGTGCAGTGAAGGTTAAGCGCGTGAAAGAATTGGGGCGCTCTAAGTCAACTGAAGACGTCAAATTGAAGATTGACGGTGGTGGTGTGGACTGTGCAAAAACTAATGAAGAGAATGACTTGAGAAATGCTATCAACCATAGAAGGAATAGATTCCAAAATCGTACCGAGGAAATCGTTGACTCTGAACAAACTACATGCAAAAATAAGGACTACAAAAATGTTCAGTTAAATAAAAAACTCGGAAAAAATATCAGTGAAAAGAAGGACTCGAAAAAGACCACACGTGAAAACCGAGAAAAAGCAAATACCAGAATTAAAGGCCCGAAAAAACATGTTTCAGATCTTTTCATTACCATGAAACTTGAATTCATTATGTGATGTTTTTACGTCGTGAGTCTCACAAACGTCATCACGAAGCTACTCGCAAATTCTCTTTCTTTTTAGAGTCAACTTTTGCGTGATTGATTTACACAATTGAAAATCAGATTTTTGTACAGTCCCGTACATCAATTGTTTTCACGGAGACGAAAGGAGCTTATGCATTCTCTTCTGGTCTAACCACCTGCCATCCCGCCACGCTGCAGTCGCGGTAGCAGCAGTAATATGTACGGCGCACAAACCTACGTACAAACTGAAGATTCCAGCGCCGTAGAAATGAGAGTCGAACTAACATTTGTAAGCCTATGAATTTTACATCAACCCACACCAACCTGCAATCATGATATCATTCTGTGTTAAGTGATCTGTTTGAACAGGGCTGTGTTGTACATTTAGATCTTTTTATTGGATATTAAAACATGTTTTATTTTATAAGCTCTATAATAAACCTTGCTACTGTAAGTGGGTTCACCACATAAAAAAAGCTCGGAATTCGCACCCAAACTGAACTCCAGCTGTATCCCTAACACCTCACCTTCCGCCCCGCCTCCCCCACCTTTCCCCAAGCCCACCACAGTACGATGAAGACGTTTAGGTCTCCTATATACCATGGCTTTCAGTTCAGTGAACCGCCACTTCCACTTTATATTTAATTAGACCTCAAAATTGAGATGATAAAAAAAGAGAAATGGACGAACTTTTATCTTCAAGGATATGACAATACGCTGAGCGAGACATGGAAACACTTTCCTAGAATGCATGTTGTAGCGTAGAACTCGAAATAGTCTTGTTCTGAAAAATGCCGAATTTGACGTTTGAGAAGCAAGTGAACTCGCCAATTTGAAAAAAGAAACTACGTCAACAACGACTGTAGAGGGGCACAAACATCAGCACAAAAACATTGATGGTTGGCACTCTCATCAGCACAGAGGAGGTAGGCACACCCGTTAGCGGGAACAAAAATTCCTGCATTGCATATTAAAACATTGTAGAGAGGCAAACGGAGTGCTGCTGCAGGGCAGGGCTGTGAGGCTGCAGGGTCACCCCAAAATCCCCCTTTGGGGTGAAACTGGGGTCATGGTGGCTTACGGGTGGGGGTTAGGGGGAGTGAGCCTGTGGTGCGAATAATTTTTTATCAAAGCATAAAGATGGACTTTAAAGTCAGGGAATTTGAAATGAAATTAGATCTCATTACAGTGATATTAAATACTTGGAAACTCACTTTAATTTTCCAATCTTACTTTCTGTGTGATATTGCTCTTCAGCAAATTAATAAAAATGCCTAAAAGTCATTTACCCATTGATACCTTGAATTTCCTTGAGTTGAGTCAGAACTAAAGCTATTGATGGACACGAAAAACATCGAATCTGGGCCTTTGCAGTTCAGATACGAGAATGAGAGCACTATGTGCATTCAACTAGAGCATCACAAAATTTCACCGGAACATTTCTTTTTATTTGGATGGACTTTGTTTCACGAGTTCAAACAATAAATAATAAAACATTTCTAATACTTCGATCACTACCATTTACATTGCTATTGCTGAAGTTAGGCCCTTCAGCAATAGTGACACTGCACCTGCGTAGTCCATAGCCATGGCCAATTTTGCCTTCCAATTCAATCCGAGAATAACTTTTATTAACACACATCCGGCGATGAGGGCCACCGGTGGGCCAGTTTCTCCCTAGAAAAATAGTATCAGAGCTGTCCAGCTTTCATGGTTAAGCGGCTTTTCGGAGATGAAATGAGCAGGAATTTTTATTTCGAAGACTCGTACATGTTGAATCGTGCTGTTCTCAGGATTACAGCATTACCTGTCATCGTGTGCCACGTGCTGCTGGAGTGGTTTTCCTAACTCCACCCTATAGCGAGCGTAGTCAACCCTTTCGTTGACTACGGAACACTTGGGTTGGCAATTGAAAGGCTTTTGTAACTCAGGGTCTCATTGAAATCTACTCAGATTTTGTAGGGCAAACTTAGTAGCCCCTGTACCATTGTCAGCAAGGCTTAACTTTTTAGTATAGAAGTAAATTTACCCACGCACGAAAATAAATAAAACACCCTCGTAACTCTCGGTCTGACTGAAGTTTACTGAGCCACTGACGTGCGAATACCTCGTATGTTCCCCAACCATTAATTCTCTCACAACTGTTACTGAAAACTCAATACTGCACCTAAAACCATTAAGAGTTTGCTAACCTTGACGTCAATACCTGCAAGTTGTAGTATTAAGTGGATCTGCAAAGCTCTTTCTCCCTTGATCATTGCCCGGTAAAACTTGGCAAAAGGGTTTTAACATTAATGGAGCTTCAGAATCAATGAAGGTTCTGTGTAGATAACGAAAGTTAGTTCTTTCGAATTGAAGTTTTCAACTCTTCGCAGTATTTCGCTTTTCTTGGAGGGAACAATACAAGGACAGAGCAAGATAAGGAATTGTTTGGTTAAGTATAATAAACCAAACTTACTCTAAAGCCTCTACATTTCATCCCTCGAGTACAAAGGCAAAGTCCGCGCTTCAAACATTTCTCCCCAATAACAATTTTTTCCTCCATAAATTTCACTTTTTCGTTTCTCAAACATCATGGCGATGAGAAAATCATGAGGCTAACTCAGAAGACGCTCTAGTAATTGCTATTTATTTTCTCCATCGGATTTCTCTACAGTATTTTTCTACGTACTGTTTTTTCTCGATAAGTGTCCCTGTTCCGATTCTCAAAGCTCACGATTGAAACGAAATCATGCGTCGAACTCAGAAGTTTTCTCTGAAATTGTTTTTCATTCATGTCATTTCTCTATATCGTTTTCTCTTCATACCGTTCATTTTTCCCCTTGGTTTTCGCTGTTTCTCTTCCCAAACATCACGGCTGAGAGGAAGTCATGTGTCGAACTCAGACGACGTGCTAGAGATTACTATTTTTTTCCTCCATGTAATTTCTCCAAGTTCTCTTTTTACCCAGGGCTTTCACTTTTCCACATCACGGCTGAGAGGAAATCATGTGTCTAACTCAGATGACGCCGTGGAAAGCTACAGCGGAAGGTTTTCTTTGTTCTATTGCCTGGAATTGGGAAGTCTGGTGTCTGTTTCGAACGTCCACGGTGAAAAGACAGTTCTCGAGTCGCCTCTAAAAAACACGACATTAGTTTTCTTGTTGCCCTTAAAAGAGGTCCATTAAATTAGAAGTTCTGCCAGGCAGTTCTAACTCGAGAAGTTTTAACAGATGTTCTCTCCTCCAAGTAGCGGAATTTTGGAGGTTCTTTTAATTGGGTCTTTAGGATCCACTGATCAAGAATATATTGCACTCAAATTTTCCGTATCCAACAAAAAGTGTCACCATGGTTCTCAAGACAAATGTTTGTTTAAACTACAGACTATGAGAGCTTGGATTTGAGTCATTTAATTTGATCATAACACAAAACTTCACACATGAAAGATAATTTTGATGGTTGGGTAAATTTCAAAACTCATGTAACACAGACGAGAAATAGGATGAATGGGTACATTTTTCAATGAGAGGGGAGCTTCTATCATTGCAATTTGGTCGTTGAGAAACGCCAGTCCAACAACTCGATCAAACGCCGTAATTCAACTTCGTTGAAGTGCTCCCAAAGCGCAATGTAAGTCGACTCTGTGGGCGAATGTTCGCAATTAAAGGATAAATTATTTTTCGAGGAGAATTAGTTTAGTGTCCAGGCAACTATAGAAAGAATGGTAAGCACGAAAGCTTCCTGCGAGTGATTGGCTCCGAATTGTGATGGTCTGAGTAGCTCACGAGGTAATGTTCTTGCCGGCCGTTCGGGGTCCCGGGTTCGATTCCAGGTGGAGTGCTTCCCTTAGAAAAGCAAGGTTATATCCGACATTTAAAGATGCGGCACACCAGTGTAGCCCAGCTGAAGGTGTCGGAACTGCTTCAAAGAAATCCATCAAAGAAGAACTCGAATAAGGAATTTTTCGGCAACCTAAATTTATGAGATGCTGAAGGGAACATCTTTATTTTTAAGTACTAGACAAGCACCAAACATTATTCATGTAATTGTATAAGCGTGTTTCTAAATGAAAACTTTGACTCAAAAGAAACGCAATCTGTTATGAAATGTATTTTAAGCAACAACATGAGTCGATTTCAAACACGCTCCCATCAGTAGCCAATAAATGAGGATGGGCTGAACGTTCAGCAATGCCGAGTTGTTTGAACTGAAAACCTGCTCGTGTAAGCTCTAAAATACGAGTCCATTGGGGAGCTCTTAGTACTTGCCACTCTGACCATATCTCCGTTCTGAACTACGTCAACAAATGTCATGACGTAGCAGTGACGTCATTGAGTTTCATCTGAGGTAACGTCAAATTCACATCCGGTAATTTTTTCGGTCCTAACTTCCAAATCATACTTGGAGCTTAAGACTGAGCTCTTATCTAAACTGCGTTTCAAATCTGTCTCAAAACTTACCTCACAACTCACTGGGAACAAACAACATGGCGTGACAAGAGGACAAGATGAAGCCTAAAACTCAACTCGATTTGGGCCTCCAATATCTTTATCTATGTAGACCTCACGTCGTTGTCCAGGACTGTATGGAGGCAGAGTGAGATGGGCTGGAGGCAGAGTGAGATGGGCTGGAGACAGAGTGAGATGGGCTGGAGGCAGAGTGAGATGGGCTGGAGGCAGAGTGAGATGGGATGGAGGCAGAGTGAGATGGGCTGGAGGCAGAGTGAGATGGGCTGGAGACACAGTAAGATGGGCTGGAGGCAGAGCAAGAAGATGTAAATCGCTCATGCAATTCAATGGAAAGTTTGACCTTTCAAAAGCCCTTCCTCGGAGCGGCGCGTTGAGTCGGCTGTAGAATTTTTTACGGTTCTAAGAGATTTTGACCACGATTTGCATTGCGTTCGGGCATAGTCGAGACAAACGGCCGCTGTTTTATAGAACCGTTGAGTTTTTCATGCGTTGTGCATAAGAAAATCGAATTCGTAAATTGCAGGCACGCATCCATGTCATGAAAGTTTCAGGTATCACAACGATCGCTTCTGTTAAATTCTGCCCCCCTCCGCGAGTCATCGCTGTACCATTTATGGGCTGCTTTGTGGCAAAAGAAATCATCGTAAGTGAAAATTGATCGTTTTAAAGCAAACATACAGCTTGTCATAAATAAAGTTTGATTTTTTTTAAACAAAATTTGCATTATTTAAAACTAAATTTATCAGAAAAGAGACTCGAGCTGTCATTAATGAAACTTGAGTTATGAAAATTAAATTAAATTTATCGTACACCAAATGCATTTTATCATAACCCAACTTTAACTTGGCATGAACGAGCCATGATTTGTCATGTCCAAATTCGATTCGATGTTCGTACTGTCTAGTCCTTATTTCGGACTCTAACTTCCGTTGTGAGAGGTGATAGTCACGCATTAGGACCGATCGCAGCACATTGTGTCAGCTAGGCTTTGTTGCAGTTTGGACCGACTACTTGGAACTCGTCAAATGTTTGAGCGCTTCCTTCAGAAAATGATTGGTGACAGTTTTTATTTCACTTTACTCGCCTTGCCTTGTTCTAGGAATGACTTCTTTTCGGTCACTGCATCACAGTGTAAGCCTTACAATACCGTTTATTCATTATATATACAAAGTGTCCCATGTAAAATGGAACCCGAAATGAAAATGATTTAATTCAAAAACTATGAGCTACATTTTTATTGTTTCTACCATATTCTTCGATGAACACTTTTCAACAAATGCAACACGTTTTGATAAAAAATCTTTAATAATATTTACTTATAATTACTTTACTGACGGCTGTTCTTATTCAAGCGTTGAAAATGCACTCAGATGTTGGTCGAAACATTCATTTTTATTGATATTTTTCTTTAAATTTTAACACATGATTTTATTAAGAGTTGTGTCTTTGGTGTTTCTTTTCTAAGTAAAAATATCCAAGCTAAACCTCAACTCTTTTAGTTATTAATTTATTAAAGTACTTTGTGATTATCTTAACAAAACTGAAGGTCATCCGTTTCTGCCGCTTTAGAATTCAAAATTCTCTTCTATTCAACGCAACTTTGATCAATGTTGGGTATTTTTCATAACGGAAAATAACAAAGAGCTCCTGCAACACATTCTTTGAAACAATTGTTGATATAATAAAAACATAGTATGAACCTGTAAAATATTCTAATTCACATTTCAGTTCCGGTACTGGTAATTTTGTATCAGAAATCAAAATTTTCTCGAGTGCAAGACGTTTTATGAGAATTACCCTATTACTTTGAATTCTAATGGCCACCGCTTTTTATATGTACGAATTAACCATCATTTTAGGTACGTTTAAGAGCTCAAACTCGGTTCAAAGGGCGTTTTGAAAGGGTCATGGATCGCCTCAATGAGGCAATCCATTTAAGAAGGAAGTCGCACTGTGAAGTTTTGATGAGCCTCTTAGAGGTCGGCTGCTTGGGACGCTGGTCTCTTCCAGAAGGAAGAAAGCGAAGTTGAAAAAAAAAAAATTAGACTCAAATGAATACTAAAATAAACCAACAAAGACCTCTTGTAGCTACTTAATTACCTCCGATGAGCTCCCGTTAACCAGGTACAGGACGGGAGGGGACACAAAGCACACCTCCCAGAGTCACCTCGCAAATCTTGCTTCTCTACACTCCGAGGAGTTGTTGGTCCTTACGATACGATGAAGTGTAGCCCTACGATACGATGAAGTGTCGCCCTACGATACAATGAAGTGTCGCCCTACGATACGATGAAGTGTAGCCGTACGATACGATGAAGTGTAGCCATACGATGCGATGAAGTGTAGCACTACGATACGATGAAGTGTAGCACACTTTAATTAGGCCTATCTCTTTCGGATGAGAGACTAGGAATAACATTTTTCTGTACACGGGGGCATGTTCGTAAGGCTAATATCCCATTTCAAGCGAATCTCTCCCACACAACAAAGTGATCTTGAAGTTTTGATTCCTGGTTTGTGTCTCCATTTTTGAACACTAAGCTTACATAAGTAAATGTATCAGGAGCGAAAATAATAATAGCAAAATAATATTTAGCAAAGTTGAAAATTTTTCAATCAAATTTTTCACTTAAAATCGAAATGACCGGAATTACTGTTCAATACTTATAATTTCTTTGCAAACTTTTGGCTTACTAACATTCGTTAGTGTATGGAATAAATAAAAGAAACACTGTGCTGCTCTGGTTCCCTTAACCGTCTTTTGATTCTAACCGGTTGCTACAGTTTGGTTTTTTGATATCACAAGAGGTATATTCCTAGAAAAGTTTGGCAAATGCTCTATCTTATTCTTGCACTGCGGTATTTCCAGCGTAATTTCGGTAACGTTAAGAAAACGCGTCTTCACATATACATATTCGCATGGCAGAACACAGTAATTTCCCAGAAGTCAAGCGGCAGATGTCCGCCTAATTTCATGCTTAAATTAGGGCTGGTAACCTTGCGGCCTGCGCCATTTTGCAGGAGAATAAAAATTTTTACGTCTCATTTTGGCCTGCACGCTTGGGAACTTCCCAAAAGAGAAAGAGAACATGGGAGAAAAATATTTTTAGACTTCTTAGATTAGAAAAACTAAACCTGCCATCGGATTCCAGAACCTAAAAGCCCTGTGTCTGCAATGAGCAGAAAGTGACGCATTTTCGGGAGTGTTAACTACCACTCGATGATCTGGAATATTTATAAAGAAGTTCTAATCAATCAAGATGGAATCTGAACCAGAGCGGCTAAGAACTTACCGGGTTTATAGGAGACAAGAGTCGGGACACCTGATCGTCGCGAGAGAGAACCTGGTCCGGCAAACTGCGCTGGCCATTCTGCACCAATGCCAATTTGTACATCACCTGATACACGATGGGACGGCAAACTTACTGACACTGACAATCTGTTCCAGTCGTCACACTATTTCAACACCGCTGGATGATCGAGTTACTTGTCTGATGTGAACGATGCTCTGAATACATCGAGTATTTTTAGAGCTCAGTACCAACAATTTCTATGTAACTCACGTGATATTTTAAATAGAGCACAGCTTGGAGATCGTCTCTCGAAATTTATCACGAGAAAAAATGGCATATATTTAGCTAACGCTTTTCGAAATAGGCGTTCCATTCAATGAAGTTTTGATGAAACTTAAAGACACCGGCGTGGATTAATACCATGACACAAATTCGAAGCTTTTATAAAAGCTTTTAATAGCATCAATTACCTACAGACAAGAGATAATTCGTTCATTAAAAAATAAGCTGGTCCTCGTAGGGTTAAATTGATGAAAGTTAACAAAAACCTACCAAAAAAAGGGGGAAAGAAGATGAAAATTAAACTATGTATGAGTACAGTATTTCAGGCTTTCGATATTTTTTATCCCCTTAAACTAGACATTGTGCAAATAATACACTAATGTTGTACCACATTTAACCCATGTACATCTTAGTCTTACCATTTTCTAATTTTAAATTTTTTAGGATAATATGAAAGACATGCCATGAAAACCGAGTGTTTTCGGTCTATCAAAATTTAAAACTATAAAATCATTCTATCTTAACATTCAGTGGGTGTGGAGACTTTTTCCGAATCGAGACTCGAAATCTATTATAGCGTCGTTTACCCAAAGATTGTTCACCCAATGATTGTTAATAAGACTTTTAGAAACTGCTTGAAACCGCCGTCACAGAATACATGTTATATTTTCTTGTGCATGTTCTCAACTGTAATTGACACTGGCTTTCACAACGCGAGTGCGGAGCTATC
>VOMN01098654.1:0-20493 GCA_014899125.1 Orchestia grillus | reverse complement strand
ATTACTTGTGGTAAATAAATGCTTACAAATGTTTACAAATGTTTACAAATGTTTACAAATATGTATATATATATATATATATATATACATATGAGCGCATAGCACCTGATGAAAACTCTTTTTGTTGCACTTCCGCAGCAGCATCCAACATTAACGTTGCAAAAATGTTTACAAATGTTTACAAATACCTGCAGTTGACACGGATTGACGCGTAATTTTCCGAATGCTCGAACATTTTTAGCCAGCGGGTTGTGCATCCATTTCAAATCTATTTTAAATCTATTTCAAATCGATTTCAAATCGATTTCAAATCGATTTCAAATCGATTTCAAATTTATTTCAAATTTCTTTCTAATCTATTTCAAATCTATTTCAAATTTATTATATTTATCTATTTCAAGTCGATATCAAATCTATTTCAAATCTAAGCCCAAATCCAAACCCTAATAAACTTAAATCTAACCCATCCAAGCGTTAAACTACGAAGTGGAGTCCATCTCCGTTCTCATGCGATGCATACCGAATCGCTTTGCTATTTCACTTCGCGCTAACATAGAAACGCCGTTTTGGAATCTGTTGAAAAAGCTGCTGTTAAGGGCTGAAATTTACTAAATTAATGCTTTTACGATCGTGGAAGAACAAAGAGAAAGAAGAAAATAAAATTTGAGTGATCCAAAGTGTAGAAGTACACTCACAGAATCATGTTATTTTTAGCTCGACATAAAACTCGGTAAATTTTTTTTTCATCATAATAGATACCTCACGAGCATAGTGCTGTGTTGCTGTATAAGTCACACAGGCAATCCTGTACCAGTCGCTCATGGAATAAAGTGTTTAAATCGCGACGTTGGTCACCGTTCGGAGAAAAAGAGACTAGAAATGTTAATCTAAAACCTCATCTAACTCAATACCTGACACCTAGAACACACTGAGTCAGCAAGCTCTGCGAAGTTCACTGACGATATTTCAGGGAATCCCTGAGAAGTGCGAGTATACAGCTCATTCTATTGAAAGCCCTTCATCTATGAACAACGCATTTCACCGAAGAGGACTTACAACTAAAAGACGAAGTCTACCCTTCCGCAGCGAGAAAAAAATGATGCATTTTTACAGTACTGATTCAAATACACATTAATTAAAGAGCCTACCTCCAAATGTGACACACGTCTCACTGAAGCCTACGGTATTTCATGAGAAAGTTCCATTGACTCTCATTAGTCTTTCATCATGCAGATAGAATATGAATTAATGGGAAATTTAGACATAAACAACAAATAATTGAAAGCTTTAAAGCCAAATGCAGTTGAAATAATATAATTTGCCGATTCGGGTTCTGTGTGACTGTATGGTTCTAGTTATACACATGAAACGTACGGTCATATACTATTGCTAGCTTAACATTCATTAGGCTGAAGTAACACTTTCTGACCGACAACAGTCAACTATAATGATTCATCCCACGTGGGATTACATAGTCACGCTCACCCTTACATGCTAATTACCACTGCAGCCCTGAGCTGATGAATAAGGGTTAACAAACCTACATACACGAATATTTCATTGAATGGAATTTAGTGAAAATTACGACCAAATTTAAAAAATTTACATTGCATGCTATAATTACCTTATTATTCACTGGTACTCTGAAGTTATTTTCATGGTTTAAACAGTCCTTAAACCATTATTATTTCATTTGACTTGATCAATATACGTACAGCAGAGTGAATAGCCCAGTGACCAAACTCTACCAAGCTTAGCTGCAAAATTTGAAATCGAGTTTACTCCTTTACCTTGATACAAATTAGAACAACACACTTCAATTTTCTACGCCAAATTTCAGTAGCACACTGCTACATCTAGCTACCAAAAGCCTGCAACACACTGCTACATCTAGCTACCAAAAGCCTCCAACACACTGCTACATCTAGCTGCCAAAAGCCTGCAACACACTGCTACATCTAGCTGCCAAAAGCCTGCAACACACTGCTACATCTGGCTGTCAAAAGCTTGCACCACACTGCTACATGTAGCTGCCAAAAGACTGCAACACACTGCTACATCTAGCTGCACAAAGCCTGCAACACACTGCTACATCTAGTTGACAAATTTCAACAACGCTCAGAGATGTTCTACCCCGAATTTCAGCAGCACATTCCGACATCCAGCCTCCCAAAAGACCTGCATCCGGCCGAGCAGTCCTGACGAGTCCATCCTGCTGGCGACGTTGACGGTGTTGCCCCAGATGTCGTACTGGGGCTTCTGTGCCCCCACCACCCCTGCGATGACGGGCCCGTGGGCTATGCCTGTCGGCGTCATGCAAGGTTATGAAGGGCAATCTCACGATCATAAATGAGGAATTTATGGGGAAGGTTCGCTTTAATTGAACCTTCCAAATCTGGAAACATCAAGGCCTGAGGCGTGCTGAGCCATTTCGCTTCATTTTCACTGCTGAACCAGTAATGTCAGCCATTACACTGTCTCCATTATTCTCCACATTGAAAATTTTAGCATTCGTCGTGAGGTGGACCGTTGGAGCACTTACAGTAGCAAAATTGTGGCGGATTAGAAGCTTTGTCGAATGAGGCAATGCCGGATCTGAAAGACTCAACCTGTATGAGGAGTCACGGCATTTAAGAATTATTGTTAGGGCCTCAAATTATTATTCAGCCAATATTAGTACAAGTTACTCGAGGAAAACGGTTGACTGAATTTCACGTCCGGGAAAATATTGGTTTGATGAGCTACTGAAAGATAGGGGTTAACAAAATGTTTTGTACGAGACTATGTGAGTATGGTTAGCAATTTACGTCAACAATGTTGTCATCAAGGGGAGACATAAAAGGAACCACATAATTTTAATGAAGGATCCAAGAATAAGCTATAGAATGAGCAGTCGTTTAAGAATCTATGTCGTCACATTAATAGAATAAATGCTGTCCCATTAGCAAATGGATAAAAGGGGGTTTAATAGGTTGTTATTCACTACAGTACCATATCCTAGACTTCAATTGATTCGTTATTTGAATTTCAGGAACTTACTAATATATACTTAGAAAGTATTATCATAATAAAGCTTTATGTTTAGCAGACAGTGTTGTTATTTGGAGATATCATTACTACGCGGAAATATTATTTCTTACAGTCCTCGCAAAACTGAACTACTATTTACGCAAACAATTTTCTTGTGGAGGAAGTTAATAAAATTGTTGGACAAAAAAATTTTAAGCACATTTCACTTGATTGTAGCATGCCAAGGCTTATTCTGAATGCAAAATCTAAAGAAAAGCACAACTGACGCAATATCGATTTGGTAAATATTCATAGTTAACAGCCTAAGTGTACGAGGAGAGCTCGGAATAAGGGAAGCAAGCTTGAAAAAAAAAATTATCGCAGAAAAGTCGGCAAAACTCTTGAATAAAATTAATCGACATTTTCATCTAGAAATTTCACGGTAGCAACAGAATAACTCTAAAATCATTATAGATTCTTTCCCCTGAAAACCACGGAAGTGTGGATGCCGAAGACAGCAGACGCCGGCACTCACCGACTAGGAGCCGGAAGTTTTGGAAGCTTTCTTAGTCAACAGAGTCACCAACAGTCACCAAATCACCTACCAGTAGAAGTGGTGGTGGTGATAGCAGTGCTTCCGTAACTCAGACCTTCTCGCGCCAAAAGAGTAGGGACCATATAGTATGGACTTAGGAGAACGGGGAATCTATGCACAAGAAGTGTTCCCACACAAGATTCTCTTCGCATTGAAACGGCAAGTTAAGAAGGAAGAGGAAAAAAAGACGATTAGAAATAGCGAAAAAGGATTGAAAACAAAATGAAGAAAAGTGGGCACGAAAGATAGAAGACCCGAAGGCCTGTCTAAAACTTAAGTAGCCTAGCTGACCCACCAACTCTGAGGCGGAAGTTTTGGAAGCTTTCTTTGTTGATGGAGTCGAGGACTGTGGCCAGGGCCAGTGCAAACTCCACGAGTGTCACCACGTTCTGCTCCGACCGATCCCGTACCTGGAGATCCACACGAGTTTTAAGATAAGTTCTGCTTTGGTTTATCGATTGCCAACCAAGGTTACGCAACACGCAATGCGTACTCTTCCCTTAGCTTCTGTGCTACAGGGACACCTCAGTCCCAGTTCATAATTTTCCCTATGCAACAAAACGAACAGCATTTTTTAACTCGGGGAGTATCGGGGCTCCCTCCGAACACAAGCCGCGCAATACATCGACAGTTTACAATTGTCTGAAACGCAAACAACATATTTAATGGTTTCATCAAATTTTAAGTGTTTTGATTTAAGAATCAAAGGGTTAAGGGAAAAGCTATTGAGTGAATAAATATTTTGAGAAATCAGACGTATCCTGATGTTCTCATCAGCCATCTCCTCTAACTCATGTGGCGTTGGCACAAACGTCCTCAAATAACTTCCCTTTGTGAAGATGCAAAAAGTTTTCAACGTCTTTTGCATCTCTAGGTTTCGACTCAAGCCACTTGATACAACCTGGTAAAATGTCTATCGTTCATCCAATGCGGAGGGCCAACGATAAATATACATTTGAATATTTTTTATTTTATTCTACTACTACAATAGTGTCTATCTCTGTACGCTTTTAAATATACGCCAAAATGTATAGCAAAATGTATTTCAGATTTCAATTTTATACTTTTTGCGGAAGACGGTATCCTCTCATCAAAAATCTCTCCAAACAATATTTGAAGAATCGGTTAATCAGATAAGTCAGGAGCTAGAAAGAAACTGCCATCATTTTATACATTCTCGTATAAAAAACAGATTCAGCGCCCGCAAATAACGTTGAAAAATGGTGTAACCGAGCAAACTGATCACTCAAAGTTTTTGAAAATCATCCTTGACAAGCACTTGTCTTTCAGTGAACATGCATAATTAATTTATGAATTTTTTGAAAAAGATTGGTGTACTACATAGAGTCAAAAAACTATTTACCAATTGTTGCCTTAAGAATCTTATGTCATACACTTTTTAACCTATTTCTTTAATATGGAATAAAAGAATGATGTGGGACCCATAAGAATAAAATATACTACAATTTTATCTTGCAAAAAAAAACCATGAGAGCTATTGCTCACCTGGACAATAATGAGCACACTAACGACTCTTTTTAATGTGCGGAATTCTAAAATTGCCCGATCTTTTTCCATTTTTGCTGGGAACTTTTATATTAAGATCATTGGAACGAGCAGTGACCCAAATCTCCATGAAGAAATTTCTGCTCAATTCTGTCTCCATGATCGTGGTACCAGGAATTGTTATAAATTTGCACTTCCTTACTACTCACGCGCCAAATCTCATCTTCGCATTCTTCGCAGGCACTAAATTTTTGAAATTCTATTCCTCCGAATATCCATCAAAATACCTCATTGGAATCATTTAAAACTAATCTAGAAGCCTACCATCTTTCTCGGTATTGGAGGAATCTACGTAAACATCTGTGTATACGACGACTTGTGTAAATATGTACTCATACATAAGTACGTATGCTGTCTTTTTCTACAATTGCTGACTCATACCATGTGTGTATAAATAATTTGTTATTTTAAGCAGCTATTTCAGTTATTTTTATTTTCTAGCTCTGTGTAACCTTACGTTTTTTATGCATTAGTGTATCGTGAATTAAAAGCCCGCATCGCTACATAGGTCGCCCAAGAAACTTAGAGGCTCATTTGGACCTAGAAATTGCGTACATTCTGATCCCAGTTTGTGCTATTATTTCTCACTTGATTGTAATACTGCGTTCGATGTAAATTACTTGTAAATAAAAGTTTCAAAATGCTAGTGACTAACTACGAAGGCAATTTCTTTCTCAGAAAAATCCTCTGAAAAGAAGTTAAAAATTTTATTGTATCCACATTTATCAACCAAATTACAGAAAAGAACCTTTATTTATTCCATCATGTTTTACCGCTGGGTTTTAAATGCCTTACAACTACTGGTGTGGTGGGGGATGTGAGGAATGTGTGGTACTCTGCAGTCGCGTGAAAAGCCCCACCAGAGCCGAGGCTCGAACCCTGGCCCTTTCGGTTGTGAGGCCATCATGCTCACCACTGCACCATGGAGCCCAAACCATGGTGCACATAGAGCTCCCACCAAAGGTATTAATAAACTAAAGAATCAGTAAATTAAAAAAAACACCTTGGCGGAAACATGTCGCATAGTTTCGAAAATATGTACAGCAACTTTGAAATTGTTCACAGACTCACCGTCACAGCATCCTTCATTGCAAGACGTGTAAGGAAAACAGAACGAAATGTTAACGTTTAGATATTGACTCAACATCACGGGCACTCTGCTCGTTCTCATCTATCCTGTTCTCCCTAGTCACTGAAGTCCTCCACGTTGATAAATAAGGAATAGCTGACTTGTTGAACTCTTTCTCATAACTTACCTTTCCTAGCCTTTTTTTGCATTTTTAGCACTCAAAATGCATCCAGAAAGGCAACCGCACAATATTAAGCCGAAAGTGTGCCACCGAGAAAAGACTTCACAAAAAACTTAACTATAAGATGTGAATTTTTGAACGTAGGCTTGACCTCAGTCAGTCAGACACAAACTTATGTGTGCATGGGCAATGGCCACAAATTACGAACACGGTGCCGGTTGACAGCATTGATCATGGACGTGAAGTCTATCGTCGACTTAAGAACTCATGACCTGGTAGTCGTAACTTCAGAAAACGATGATGATGTAAGGGGTAATTTTTCTGTACAATATATCACCCACGCATGGGAAGTCGCCGTAACTTTTCGTGTACGCTGACTCAGCAAAAAAAAAAAGATGTGACTTCATTGCAAAAACTTCAAAAAGTTTTAACTACGAAAAAATGTGACTTCATTGTGTAAAATGATCACAATGAGTCCACGCCTCAGTAACTTACCGTCTTCTGCATGTAACACTTACGATTGAATGAGTAAAAATTGTCTTTTACGAATAAAGCACCAAGCAAGCAATAGAGCCCAAAGGTTCGAAGCTAAAATTGTCGTGTGCTCTTAAACGTATTGGCCTTTATTGTCGACTTCTCTAATAAGCAAAAACATTTGGGTTCAAAAAATAAAGCTCCTTAATGTATAAAGTCATTGACGTCCTGGCGAAGAAATAAGAGCCTTCTCTAAAATATCACCCGATCGTTCCAGCTTCCAGAAAGCAATAGGCAATGAATTCAAAAGTTGTCAACGGCACTGCTACACGCGACGTGTGAGCGATAAAAAGAACAAATGGAACTCGGTGAGCCCGGAAACAAGTGAACTGTAAAGTTCCATGGGAGTTGTGAATCCTCCTGTGCGAGGGCGGCACCACATTTCTAGGCCTGCCGAAGTTGTGCAGTTAAATCCTTCCCAGACCGAGCAACAAATGACCCGAGTTTGGCGGGTGACGACTGTCAAGACCTGACGCCGCTGTGTACGCAACGTACCTCACATCGAGCTCCGGCTGCTCGCTCTGAAAGTGGCCGGCATTTTCAAGATCAGAAATAGTTTCAAAGTTCAGCACTAACGTTAAAATGCAGCAACATTTTAGGAGATTCGCAATATTTACTGAGCCTAGTGATATAATAGTGATATTTTACTAAACTCAGCTTTCTTATTGAACTTGAAATAAATTTTGCAAACCCAGTGACAATAGGCAGCGCTTTTTCATATTTCATTTCATACGAAAGAATGACGCAGTAAAAAATAACATTTGTGAGAAGTTATACGCCAATGCTGGCCAAAAAATCCTTTGGTTGTCAAGATACGATTTTGTCCTGGAAAAAAATTTGAAAGCAACCTTAATTTTCAAATGGTTTCCAACAGCACGAGACTAAAACTCACAATTACCTCTTCTTTGCCCGGCTGCAGTCCCGCCGCCACCATGTACGTGCTGCCGATCGTCTTAATCTTCTCGACGACGCTGAATTTCGGCTTCAGTAGCAACTGTCAAAACAAAGACCAGCCGAAATTTAACTTTGCGATTTGTTGTAATGCAACTAAACATTCCGCTGTCTCACTCGTATTCAAATATCGGAGGTAGAAATCACTATGTAACTCTATCTTATTCTAGAGGACACTCATCCTTGTTAGTCCTATGGAATTCATTTGCTAGAATGTCACAGCTTGAGCTCGGCCAAAGCAGCAAATTTACTAGTGACGTCTTCGCACCAACTATGCGGACTATAACGTTACCAAAAAAACTTCTTCTGTATCACCACTATGGGTGAGTAAAATAAAACTGCAAAGTGAAACAAGAAATTAATTTCAAAATAGAGCAGAAATAGAGTGTAAATCAGTAATTCATAAACCAATAAATTCATCGATGCGTGTTTGTAATTACTGAGATTTATAAGAACACTACTAAATTCAGAAACAAGTTGTTGAAATCATCATTTAGCACCAACGAGAGAGAATTTAAAGTAAAGTCGTATGAGATAGTTTTCATTTGTGATAGAATACTATTCGACCGACATCTTTGGCCTCAGTGACAGTGATCTACTAGACTAACCTCGAAACCTATCCTAAAATAATTTTATTAGTCGCCTAACCATTCCAGTCAGACGTTTTCGCTGGAATATCTAAAATTGAGCATAATTTTGACAACCGGTGCATTTTCTCAATCATTTTGTAAATTTATGGATGGAGCAGCGCTAAAGTTGGCTTAGGTTGGATCTCCTGACCCGCAACTCTCTTTAGCTCCGTCTCTTAGCAACACTTTGCGGTTAGTTTTACACTGTACATCGCCGCGCACTTGAACATTCTTGTTTAACTTAAGTGCGAAAATAATTAACTGATCCGAGAACTTCACAGGAAACTTTACTTTGAAATTGTATAAAATAGTTTGTCAATAAGATGAATTGCAATAGAAATACTAGACAGGCTACAAAAAGAGAGATGAGTTACAATGAAAATACTAAACACGCTACAAAAATATTTTCGATCTGAAAAATGGATAGCATTGTTCAACGGTGAAACAAGCCAATGAAAGAAAATTGAACTTTGTTCGTTTAAAAGTAGTATAAGACTGTAAAACCCACGTTCGACGAATAATCTTTCTTAATACACTATAGAGATAAACGTATAATCTTCTATTAATTGGTACTTAACAATCAGTTGAAAAACTGAAGAAAATGAAAAGTGAGGCTTGGGAAAACCACGTCAGTTTAGCCTCAAGTCCTGGACATTATCGTAATTTCTGCGATTTTGAGCCGAAAATGAGGGGATAAGATTTGTGACGGAATCAAAGTTTGGATCGAAAATGAAAATCGGAACTTTTGGCATTACATACATCGACTTTGAAGGAAAAGTCAGTTTTTGCGACGCGTTAAGAAGGTAATGGGGCACTTGCAGCAGCGCAGGTCGCGTGAAGACGATAAAACTTTCCTCTGCGAGCCCTTCAGCAGCAAGAAAAACTAGACCCGATGGAAGGTAGACTCGTTGCGAGCTCGTTTCAAACTCGAAACTTCCAGCACCCTAAAATCTAAAAACAAGTCAAACGAGAGTGCTGCAACACGATGCTATCGCTACGTCAATTTTAATCACTTCGCTAAGGAAGACAATTCACTAAACATAATTTCTACCCGGCTTACCATGATGTAATTCAAGTGCGAATATTGCAGTTATTTTGACTGATGCTGGTGAAATGCCGGGAAAAGATAATCTTTCGAACGGATGCAAATAGACGAAGATTTTTCTTTACATTTCTAAATTTTCGTTGATGGTGACTTTGAGAAGCTCAAAAAGAACGGATATTCGTTATCAAAGTGTGTATTTCTTATGAGCTCATGCATCGTCAGGATTTGATAAAATGCTCGAGCTGTAGCTCGAAAAAAATGAACAGTAAATAACCAATGGCAACAAAATCAAATTTGTCAAACTTTGAGAAAAGCTAGGCTATTATGTTTAGTTCTTTTTTTAGGGAACCCAGCAACCATAAATACAAGACTCAAAGAAAAAATTGGAAAAGTTTACAGTTCAGACGGATTACCAATTTCCTTAGTGGAATGCGCCTTCGTTGAGCTATCAAGTAATATCCTAGACGAGACGCTAATTCAAATGCCAAGCGTTAGTAATACATTTCACCTACGAGTGAAAAAGTTACGTAGACTGGGTTAACGAAGCAAAAAAATAGCCAAAAAGAAATTGGAAAATTCAAAAAGGTTTTGAAATTAGAAATTCATGAGAAAGTATAAAAATTTACGAAGAAGGACTGCTTTTGTGCCTCGACAATGGCCAGCCTCAATATTGGCGGTCGTAGCAGAGCTTTGGGGACCAAGGCGCTTACAGAACAGCATTTCTTTACTCAAGGCATAAAGCTAGGGAAATATGGATGAGAAAATTGTCCTAAAAATACTCTTCATGACTTCTAATTTTTTGCTACCCGTTTAAGTTAGATTTCTTTGGTTGAAATGGCGTTTTTGAAACGGAAACAATTCTGACATTAGTTTTACAAGACGAAACAAATAGATACACATTAAATTGTCAATAATTCGCGTCATTTGCGTACTGATATTTGAAGTGATTGAATGTTGCAGCGTCAAAGCTTTGCTCTAAAGTTAGATGCGAAGCTAGAGTGAGCTGCTTTAAACTTGGCTTTTTATAGCTAAAAACTGTTGAGGAAGACGCTTTAAAGATGAAAAATGATGAAAAGTGAGGTACTTAAGAATAGAGTATACTCAAGAGTGTTGCTTTCAAGATAGTCACTTTAAGGCTGAATTAACTTACACCCAATGAATTACCTTGACAGATACGCCCTCCCTGCACTCCGAAGCGTTTTTCTCTCCGGCAATACCGGTCTGGGGTTGAAAATTGAACGAAAAAAATCCTGCATCTGTGGATATTTTCGAAATCCAAGTAAATTTCAGTTTCAAATTTTGCTGGTGCATATTCCGCCGAAGAAGAATACGCCATTTTACTCTGGAGAATTCTCGAGAACAAATAGCATGTAACAATTTTTTGAGAGTTAGAGTACGTATACAACCGACATCAAATTCTAAGTGCTTCAAATGAGGTTTGCGGCATCGCAGTAATCTCCGAGAAAATCTCAAGATCTTACAGCATCTATGATGGCAGATTTCTATAGATTTCAAGCCGACCGTGAGAATAAATACTACATCAATGATACGTCGCCTAACCCGTTCGTCTCTAACAAAACTCTGACATTCTGCTTTGTATTTGTTAGTTATATTTTCATGTGTTATAGAAAAAAAATAATAAGTAGGTCAAAATATTCTTAAACGCATGAAAAAATATTATTTTAATGGAATTTATTTCACTAAAAATGCAGCATTTTGTGCGACGGGAACGAAAGGGGATGACTACTCCAGACACGGAGAACTGGAGACGTCCGTGCGTGTGACAGCCAAAACCAACTCAGGAGTGTACGTGCGGAAGTTCCTCCCCCTGTGCCGGTCTCGCGGCTTGTTTCAAAATGCTCTTTGATGGATAAAAAGGCAGGTCTCTTCACGGGCAACTAGCGTCAAATTAGCCCCTAATGAAGCTCTTTATATTCATTGAAGACTCTCGTTGGCGCGTTCAAAACAGAGTCCACAATTTTTGCGTTTCGTGAAACTGAGAAGTTCGCAAAGATGGCCAAGTCGCGGCGCTAACTTACCGACGCGAGGGGCGCTGGCTTCCCTAAAGGGCCGAGAAACAAGAGACTGGGACGAAACAGTTCGTTTTTTCTCGAGTTTTCGTTCGATTCAACGGCCAAGTTGCGTCAACCTAAAGCACTGACCTAAAGGACCAACCTAAAGCACTGATCTGCAGGACAAACCTAAAGCATTGACCTAAAGGACCAACCTAAAGGACTGACCTAAAGGACTGACCTAAAGGACCAGCCAAGGCACTGACCTAAAGGACCAACCTAAAGCACTAACCTAAAGGACCAACCTAAAGCACTAACCTAAAGGACCAACCTAAAGGACCAACCTAAAGCACTGACCTAAAGGACCAACCTACAGCACTGATCTAAAGAACCAGCCAAAGCAACAAGTGTGCAAATACTCGTCGCATGAAATTGATCGATCAATAAATATTTCAAAAATGCGTGAAGCAGCATCGTGAATCATGCGAGATAAAAAGTGGTGAGCAGTGTGCACAAAAATTGTTCGATACAAATTCTATTCGAGACGTTAATGTCAATCAACAATTAGTAGAAACTAGAAACACTGAGCCCGTTTCCAGTACTGATACTCATGACGTAATGTGGATGAAAGTCTATCTCAAAAAACGCTAGAACAACGCAATGCAGAGCAACTGAACTCAGTTCAATGTTCATCCAGATTTTTGCAAAATTGACATCACAACAAAATGGTAACTATAATTAACTGTTCCATATTGTAGCATAGTACGCCGAGTTTAAATATGTGTTCGTAAATATTTTTAACTAGTGACAGTAAATTCTACTGGACTTGCCAGGTAAGTTGAAATGGCAGCGTCAAATTTTTTCTTGGTTAGTTCCGCTGTCGTAAAAAAGTATGCACAAATTTTGTAGTAAAAAATGATGAAATTCAAATCTTCCACGATGAAAGTTTTCAACACTGTTCCGAGCAATATTTGAAATTTGAGGCTAATATCAAATGAACAGTGACCTCAGCAAGTGCTTATAAACAAAGTAAACTAACTTGGTCAACTTAATTAAGTAGTAGTACTAGCAGCAGTGGTGGTGGTGGTTGTAGTGGTGGTGGTTGTAGCAGTGGTGGTTGTAGTAGTTGTGGTTGTAGTAGTTGTGGTTGTAGTAGTGGTGGTTGTAGTAGTGGTGGTTGTAGTAGTGGTGGTGATTGTAGTAGTGGTGGTGATTGTAGTAGGGGTGGTTGTAGTCGTGGTGGTGATTGTAGTAGTGGTGGTGGTGATTGTAGTAGTGGTGGTGGTTGTAGCGGTGGTGGTTGTAGCGGTGGTTGTAATGATGGTGGTGGTGGTTGTAGGTGGGGGTGGTGGCTGTAGTAGCAGTGGTGGTGGTTGTAGTAGTGGTGGTTGTAGTAGTGGTGGTTGTATTAGTGGTGGTTGTAGTAGCAGTGGTGGTGGTTGTAGTAGCAGTGGTGGTGGTTGTAGTAGCAGTGGTGGTTGTACAGTAGCAGTGGTGGTTGTACAGTAGTAGTGGTGGTTGTACAGTAGTAGTGGTGGTTGTACAGTAGTAGTGGTGGTTGTACAGTAGTAGTGGTGGTGGTTGTAGTAGTGGTGGTGGTGGTTGGGGCTCGCAGCGCTTCAACAATTAAGACTACGTCGCACCGAAAGAAAACCGAAAGAAAAGCGACCATTCAATACAGACTGTAGAAGGCTAGGTTATCTATACACACAGGTGTGTTCCCCAACAGAATCAACCCTCTGAGAAACAGCAGGTCAAGAATGAAGATTAAGAAAAGGCAGAAAAGACAGCGATGGAGGTGTGAAAAATGAAGGAAGTAAAGTGGGTACGGAAAGCAGAGGTCCCGAAGGCCTACCTATGGCTGAGGTAACCTGACGGTGCCCCCTGACGTCGCCAGTCCCCACAGCGTGCGACAAACCCAACTAACCGATCCACTGTTGCCTACTCAACGCTCCTTGAGAGGCAAAGTTTTCTAAATAGTGATCAGAACTTATACGTATTAGTCTTTGCAGCGTTTTAGTAATTTATGGCAGTTGAAATGATATCTACGAGTAAGAGCTGGTTCTCGAGGTTGGAGATAGCTGCTTCTTTACTTTTTTGCTTTTGTACTTTTTGTAAAAAGGAAATGTTCCCAGCTTTTGTCAGTTAAAAATGTTTTCCTTGCCACCGCTGACGTATGCGATATAAAAACCTCTGCAAAACGTGCGATAGACGAAGGGCTGTTAGAGGCTATGCCTATGAATATCTAGAAGAAGACGCGCCACATGAACTTCTTTTAGATGACGAACCCTACGAAGACCTGTTAAAATAAATGTCCTATGAAGACTTTTTGAATAAAAGCCCTATGAAGATTTGTTGAAAGAAACACAATGTGAAAGTCAATTAGAGAACAACAAATGCTAAGACCAAACACAAACTAACCTGCTAGAAAAAATATCATATGAAGACCTGTTAGACGACTCTTATGAAGACCTGCAAAAAGGCACACCCTACAAAGACCTGTAAGAAGGCTCACCCTATGAAGACCTGTAAGAAGGCACACCCTATGAAGACCTGTAAGAAGGCACACCCTATGAAGACCTGTAAGAAGGCACACCCTATGAAGACCTGCAAGAAGGCACACCCTATGAAGACCTGCAAGAAGGCACACCCTATGAAAACCTGCAAGAAGGCACACCCTATGAACACCTGTAAGTAGGCACACCTTATGAAGACTTGTAAGAAGGCATTGAAAAAAACTTCCATAAAAACTCAGGCGGAAGGTAGCAGTCCCCATCCAAGTGAAGCCGAAGTTCTTCTCTGATGTTCGCACTCAAAGAATCACTCTAAATCATATCTTGCGAGGCCAGAAAAAGTTTGCGTTCAAAGTTTAAAGTTAATGTAATTTGTTTCCAGGCTGTGTTCCTTCGTTTTCGTTCGGGCGCACCGCATCAGGGCGAGGCTTCTCGAAATACGTTCAGTGAAGAAGGGTGATATGTCTCAGACCCGTTGTATTTAATGATGCTAATTTCTCCTATGTGCGATCCGCCCGGTCGTTCTAGGAGGGGGAGATTAAACATGTCGAAAAGGGGGGCTTTGATTTGTGCACGTGACTTACTTTACTTTATACGCAACTTTTTAAAAGAAAATGAGTTGACGTCAAAATATCAGTCGTTCCTTTACAGGCCTTACACTGTTTTTCAAATACAAAACTGCAGTGAAAATCTACACTTTATGGTCGTATCGTTTCATTTTCATCGAGTGAAAAGTGCATTCACGAACCGTGTACTGAGAGTAAAAATTACCATGAAAAAAAGAAAAGCCAATATAAAACATTCATGAACATTATTGGTTGACAGGGTGAGTTCCATCCTGCTAGTGAAATCATAAATTATGGAAAAAATATAGGCTAAATATGTTACATGCCACGCGTTCGCTGCAGCTCATTTCCGTAGGATTATTAAAATCAAAATAGTATTTCTAGTATGGTGCTGAAGGAGGTTATAATTAAGGACTCATATTTAAGCTTATTATGCGTGGCAAGAGGCGACTAATCAGGGGATGTGGAAATCGTGCTCACATTATCAGTTTCCATCGGTGAAAACAAAGCAACTTTGTGACGGAAATTTTTCGTCGATTAGAAGCTTTGCACTCATTGAATTTAGTGGCAGCCATTAATAAAATAATTCTGATTGCAAAGGTAATCGTTGCGAAGTTGATGCTTCAAGAAGGCTTAATTATAAAAATCAGCATTGGGAAAAATGATAATTTAGACGACCGTGACTGATATTACGCGATTTTAATATTACGTGATCACTGGTGAAAATGCAAATTGAGATACTCGTGATTAGGATCACCATCACTGTTGTATCACACGATTGTTTTAATTACCATTGCCGTAACATTTGTTTCAAGACTCCCGTTCCCGCCCTCTCATTTATCGTAACTTGGAACGAGAGCTCTGCTTGAGAGGCGACCTGCAGACGACCAGCACTACATTCTTCCTGGGAGGGAACGACCCACTTAACGGTCCGAATTACGACAACCTTCATTACGACTCACCTTGTCGTAGTCGCAGATGATCTCGTTGAGCAGTCGTAGACACTCGAGCCCTTGCTTGTTTACGTCGGTCTCGTCGTAAAACTCGATGTAGTTTGGGATGCTAACGAACATCACCCCCACACTCGTGTACTTCTCGTGGTACAGTCCCTGCACGGGGGTTGGACGCACCAGGTCAGCCATGTTTGTCACGATCAATGCCGTGGAAAACATCGTGGAAAACGTCACGGGGTACCGGATAAATTTACCTAAATCTTTTGTTTTAAGCGAAAAGTTTCCCGTTCGTTCTCTGAATACACGGCAATAAAAAAGGAAAGTGAAGGTGAACGTTAGTAGCAACTGTTTTGTGAGTTTGAAAATAGTGTATCGTGTGTCTTTTAAATATTAGGTGTATAATGTTTTATGAAGTATGATTTTCATCTTTGCAGAAATTCCTATTGTAAATCAAATACAGCGTCGTTCATTGATACTTTTCAGCAGCATCGACCAGTAAGTGAATCACAAATGAGAAGTAACGATAAGGCCTTAAAATTACCTGAAAGAATTGTCATTAAATACTATGAAAATTTAAAAAATAATATCGATATTTTGGTCTTCCCATAAAACCGACTCGTAAATTATTGTGTTTCAGGATAAAACTTGCTGGAAGCACAGAATTTAGGCGTTACTAACATCTATATATACCGCATTGACAGCGTAGATACCTGCTCAATACTCCAATTTTCAGTTCAAAAGATGGAAATAGAGACACTGTACAGTATTGTCAATAAAAAGTTCAATTACATTTTCGAGAAGTTTTTGAGTTTCAAAATCGTTAGAGACGCTGTTTTTTTAATCTTTGTATTTGCTGAATTGCACAATTTCTTCCATAATTTACATCCCACAGTTTCGCGTTGAACATTCGGTCGTTTGTGTACTGAGATTCGTCCAAAATTCAGATCTGACCAGCTCTTGCCTCCTAGCTGGAGAAAAATAATCGCTACGCAGTTCCCTGAGCACGAACCTTATAATCTATTCCAACAAACAAACAATTCTTTATCGGTTTTGCCATCGCCGATTGCCAAATTTTCGAAACTCTAATTTTCATTATTCATTTAAAATGGTTAAACGAATATATATACAGGGTGAGCTACAATATAGTGTCCAGATTGTCAAATACTTTTTACTCATTAGAGAGTATCTATCCTCAAAGTGTTATACAGTAAATGTACCTATCCTTAAAGTGTTATAAATGTGCCTATCCTTAAAGCGCTGCATCACGGTATCTATCCTCAAGGCGCTACATTAAAGTACCTATCCTTACGGCGCTACATTAAAGTACCTACCCTTACGGCGCTACATTAAAGTACCTACCCTGAAGGCGCTACATTTAAGTACCTACCCTTAAAGCACCGCTCAAAAGTACCTACCTTTAAAGAGCTACATTATGGCCGAGACCTCGGATTGGTCGCATTTTATACATTAATTTGATTACTTATATCAGTTAAAAAGGTTTTTAGTTCACAAGAATAATTTAAGTACAGTAACTCAAAGAGTGAATGTGTTTTTTGTCCATTGTACGAGATAACTCATGTTGTTTAATTTAGATCATAGATAAATTCAATTTTATTCTAAATTCTCTGTTAAATTTTTCGTTCATGAGAATGTGTAGATACAAGACAGAGCTCCATGTCACGTAACTATTAGCATACGGAACCGTTCAAACAAAGTATTGGGAGAGCGCGTCATTAAAGTTGGGGTGAAATGGGTAAAATGGCCGCCACGCAGTCCCGATCTGACTCCATGCGATTTTTTTCTTCACGTGGATTTGAAAAATAAATTTTACGAAAAGTCTCCAATGGACTCGCAAGGTTTACGTAACTGAAATCACTAAAATGTAAACGTACCTAGGAGGAACCGAGAAATAATTCGAAAATCAATGAGAGAAATAAGAGTCCGACATCAAAAATAGTCTCAAAACAACGGTCGCCATTGGCTGGAATAGAAACATGAATGTCTCCTGAAATGAAAACTTGTTTCATGTATATTATTAAATATTTTTTTAAGCTCCTGATATTTATTTTCTTCCTATTTGAATGCTAAGCGTAAATTTAGCAAATAAACTTGGTGTTGACGTTTCTAACGGTCCACTCGCAGAAAAATCACCCTTACATTTTGTGTAGCTGTACTTCAACAGTTCCTGTGAAACAACATTTTTTTATCTGCTCTAAGAAGTTGAACTAATGTTTACGATAAAATCACGCCGAGTCCTCCACAAAAAATACTGAGTAATGAGCAATTAAAAATCTCGACTTTTTATGGCTCACCATAGTGTACGTCGCTAAGTTCCTTAACCTTTTCAGAAAATCGAACTCCTACCACTACCATGTACACAAGCACAGACTTTTACAACCTAAACATTTGAATTAATTGCTCTTCGGCACAACACTTCTCGCTGCTGCCAACCTTTAGATCTAGGCACGTGGGGACATGCCTCAAACTTGCTCCAAACATGCCCAGCGACCACCCCACCAAACGCTCCATGCCTCCCAGTCGCACGTTTTCTCGTCCCAATCTCGACTGATGGCAGCACAAAGCCTGGCGCTCTGCTCGATAGCTGAGCGGACCATCAAACGGCCGCTATTATGCGCCCTCGCGATCAGGATTTGCGGCAGACTTCGCTTAATGGATCACAGACCAGAGGATGACAAGTGAGTGGATGACAAGTGAGTGGGTGATAAGTGAGTGGATGACAAGTGAGTGAATGACAAGTGAGTGGATGACAAGTCAGTGGATGATAAGTGAGTGGATGACAAGTGAATGGATGACAAACGAGTGGATGACAAGTGAGGAGATAAGTGAGTGGATGACGAGTGAGTGGATGACAAGTCGTAACTTTCAAGTGCAAAACTGAGTTGTCGTCTCTTATGGCAAAGCATTACAGGGACTTTCTTCATGATCGACGAAATGAGTACTGCACTGAAGTATCTACCCTTAAAGCGCTACATTAAAGTACTTGCCCTTAAAACGCTACATTAAAGTACCTGCCCTTAAAGTGCTACATTAAAGTACCTGCCCTTAAAGCGCTACATGAAAGTATCTGTCCTTAACTCTACATTAAAGTACCTGCCTGCGAACCACAGTACCATGGCCCCAATATACAATGCGCAGCTTCAAAGAACTCACCCTCAACGAATGAATGCGCCTCTAAGGAACAATTCCAAATACCAGCCGAGTTTGAGCGGCGCTTTTACTCACGCACCACAAAGCTGAACTTCTTGAAGGCTTCAAACACTGTCAGTCCTAGTCATATGGTTCTCAAAATATGCTCAACATTTGGTAGCTTTATCATTACCAAGCGAGAGCTAAGCTGAGCCTGACGTGTCCCTGTAGGCCTCAAAGGATTAAATGCTCTTAGTGCCCTCTTATCGCACGCACGCCTCGCCGATCACACACCGTGAAACACACACTCATTCACATACAAACACTCACAACATACCGCGGAATGAATGTAAGAGCCAGGCCCTAAGCGAGCTCGAGCTCACACTTCGCTCGCAGTAACGCACGTTCCGACTCCTACGCGGATCTACGACACACAATAAAACTGGATGAGCACTATGACTGTACAGGGGCTATCGCAGTTAGCGCTCACGCTTCAATTCAAGTCTGACCAGCTGTCGCGTATTGCGAAAATCGTAGGAAAATTTCATCTTCCGCGTGTATGCTTGATCAAATATTCACTCGTTAGGTGAGGTGTCAATATACGTGTTAATTTTCTCTCGTGTAGGTTTGCTTACTAGTTTCGGTGGTAAATCTTCGGGTGTAATATTGTACCTCAGCATATTTTTCGTTTGCGTGTAAATTCGTACGTAAGATCCTTCAGGTCATACCTCAAATTGTTATCCAGTCCATACACTCGTATTACTTCGAACATCAGCCATTGGTGCACCACATAACAGTTAAATTTGTCATTACGTACCACCCTTCTTTTGAATATCAGCCTTGTCTATGCCTGATTACACCGCAATATACTCTGCCCTGCCCGTGCCTTATCACACCGCAATATACTCTGCCCTGCCTATGCCTAATTAGACTGCAATATACTCTGCTTCCACTGCCCCTAATCACAGAGCAATACTCTGCTTCGCCGGCTCCTTATCACAGAGTAATATACTATGGCGTATCAACATTATTTCAGTTATGATGCCACTGTCTGGTTGCTTACAATCACCTTCAAGACACGACCTTTTTTGGCAGCAAAGAAATGTTAATTAAGGTTTTTCTTTTACCGAAGGCTATTATCTGATAATCAGCTTACTCTGCCGACTAGCTTCAAATGACGGAAATATATTCCAGTTCTTAGAAACAATTACCCGCGTTGTGCAAGAAAATCTTCAGCTTCCATTTCATGCAATTGCCAAAGTACATGTAGTGGAAACTAAATTTGAATTTTAAATTCCCTCGACGCTTTGGAAAACCTCAACTCCTAGAATTGGTTCATATTTTGAATAAACGCCTTATTTTTGGACATAATATTTTCCGTGAGATAAGTTTCACGATAATATCAATAGGTTGTATTCATTTTCAATTATGTTTCTACCTGACAATTACAACAGTGTTTCAAATGCTCAAAATTAATGGACACTCTATTGACGGCTTCAAGGGTGCGAGCCGGCCCCCATTTCTACTCTTGGGTACCACGGGAAAAAGTCGGGTTCACTTCCGTCGCCAGAGGAAGCACATCTCACCCTTGCAATTGGTCAGTGCATTTCTGCTTCCAAGATTCGAGCTCGGAACTTTCCAAGGGGGAGACACAGGCCTGTTGCTACTAAGCCACGGTGTGCCCACTACTGGGACCGTGGTGTGCCCACTACTGGGACCGCGG